>JTDE01004991.1:46247-58944 GCA_014338405.1 Paragonimus skrjabini miyazakii
CAAATGTAGTGCGTGTTTGGAACTTGTGTTAGATTTATCTGCCACATCCGACAGACAATAAGCAAGCATGAGTGGAATTCCTAGATGACATGCGTGAAACTGAACGGTTATTAATTGTTTACTCTACACCATGGCTCTAAGTTACCTGTTGAAAATGCCGGTTTTACATCTCCCTTGTCTCCCTTCCCCTAATGGCCATATTGACAGAATGAAATTTTTCAAACCGGCAGAGTTGTTTTTTGGTTAACGGAAACTTCCTTGAGTCCGGATGAAAATCTGATGTGGATTCCTTCATGGCTATCATCAACAGTAGGGCTATGAGAAAGATTTGATTGCAAAAATAGTCCATATTGCAAGAGGCTTAAGATAAACAAGGCCGTCGATAATTCAAATTTTCACAGTGTGCAGTAAACTGAATTCAACCTAGCCAATTAGTGACTGGTCTTTGGCTGAGAACCATTCCACAATGTTTGTATAACAAAATAAGTACATGTGTTTTACGATAACAAGCTCCTAAAAAACAAATTTTGCTGAAGTCGAAACATAATTGTTGCATAGCCAAAAGAGACGTCTGAAAGAGTTGTGGTTGACCACGGTATGGATTGGCCAGTAATCGATAGGATTTAAAAATGAACGTGACGATAAGTATGGTTGACATTTTGACCACGTTGACTGAACGAATAGTTTGAGGTAAGCATTGTCTATTACAGTGCTTATGAACCGAGTGAAATTCATGTATATTTTGATGACAGACCATCTGTTCAGAGCACAGTTCATAAGCATGTCCGGCAAAAATTACAGACCAAACTGAATCCTCATTTTTCTTATGACTAGCTTTCTATCAAAGGGGCATCCATTTGGGGGTAAAAATCCGTCATAATTTGGCTGTTATCACTTTTATGGTAGAACTAATATAAATGTAGTCTATTTTACCTCGAAATTTATCTACATCTATAACAATAACCAAGTGGTCCAGATCTTTAGAACAAAACCCAGCACTAGTATGATACTGCTGATGTTTTTTCATGGCAAAGTAAGAAACTATTCATATATCGGGTTTGGGGCTCACTTCACAAAAGCTAAAACAGAATTTATCATAAGGCGGCAGAATTTATGACCTAAGCAATGGAGTAAGACGGCACCATTCAGATAAAAAAAAGCAAGCAGATTGTTTGTATAAATTTATACTTTAATACGATAATCCAATAGGATCTTCCTTATTCCCCTTATTTCGACGCTACAGTACTGGGCGTCTGTCATAGTAATTAACGTAATTACATGTGTGTACAGGGAAAAACGTTGTAAGTCCCTGGAAAATATCATAATCTGTGTCCTTGTTAACTGCATCAATTTGCACCCATATGATATGTATTTTTCTTCGTGTTTCTTTTTGTCCATATTATTGACATCAACAAAGCTAAACGTGCAGTTTGTCTCATTGTTCCCTTAAGCTTTTTCTTATGGTTTTAAGGTGTTATATCTGATAACGGTTCAATCTCCAGATGATACATACGCCTTCCTCGTTGGAACAAAACTGCAGTAAGAATTGCTCCGGAATTCTTATTCATCAGTCCCCAGTTCTTGTGTAGCTTTTGAATGTCACAAGATTCGACAGTTACATCTGTCTAAACAATCCAAACTCCTTCGCTATTAGCATACTACTCTGTTGAATGTCATCGACTCGTCCTATTGAGAAGCCTGTAGTCGCATATAGCACTGTCAATAAACGAAATGAGAAAACAACGGGTTGAAGAGGTTTGAGCGACCGATCAGCGTGACCACACACTCTTTATGAAAAGTATATTCATTTATAAAGACAGTGGATAGGCTAGATGAAATAATCCGAGCGTCCGCGAAGACTCACAAGCACATCTATCTGATTTGATTACAGTAAGTAAAGCTCTACAATTTTAAGCAGTGTTCACCGCTATGTACACAAAAACATGAGCAGTCAAGGCCCCACAATTCATTCGGCATTAGCCCCAAATTATTAAATGCACACTGATCGGCCATGTCTACATTCCAGTTCACTTCTGTGAGCCAATTAACTCAAGCTTAACTGCCACCATCCACATCTTCCGTAAAGCTTGTTCCTTCATTGTTATTCGACATATCAGAGGGTGATCCTGGACACCTCCTTAGAGCGTGTCATTGTATATTCCAACGTTCCAAAGTCCGTCCACGATTTGCCGCTAGCAAATAAGGAATAAACCCAAGCAGCATGGATGGAAAATCACTGCAATTGTCAGAACTGGACCTGTTTTGGACTCCCCACCTAATAACTGTGTTGTCAGTCAAGAACGCGGATGTCACACGGGTTATTTATTCGAGAAATCAACACATGGGTTAGGCGCTCAAACAGGACCACAAACAAAAATACTCATTTGCATACAGTACTCGGCCCAAACCGTCTCGGTTGCCACAGACGCCAGACGTAGCAAGGACCAATTTGGGCGATGCTGCTCTCCAATATTTCTTCCTGTATTTCTCCTGCGGCTACTTCGATGTCAAAATATATGCTGTGGTCCTACTACTGAATAGTAGTCGTGTGATTACTATATTACGATCGTTCATCCTCACTACACCTGTTACATACACGGTGTGTATTTCTCAGGATCAGTATTCAGGCCATCTAGCTTTGATGCAACTGTCTAATGATTGGTGTCCGAAGTTCACGAAGTCCCCGAAGTGGTCACTCAATCCTCTGCCATGGTTCATACGGCCAGCAGGAATGTTTGGAGTGTCTTCTTTCATCCTGCAATGTGACTCACGAGGAACTGCAAGGGATAACACAAATCTTCTCCATCAAGTTCTTCGTGACGTGGCACTTAACATCAGTATTTTTATTGGCCATCAAACCAGGCTACCTAAACTTGCAGGACTGGAAATGAGAATACCGTTTTTGCTATTGGCCCCAATAAATCTTTCACCCATGGGAAAGGTAATCAAGATTACTTAAGATCTCACGCATTCTTGACCACCTTATATCACAGTATCATGAGTTCTTCTTCACGCAAGTCCACTGTTCGAGTGGAACAGTCCGCTTTATTGGTCAGTGATATTTGTTCAGTGTCCACGATAGATTTCCCAAAGACCACTGGGACGACTAGACGTTGACTGATTTGTTGCCATTGCAGCAAGTGCATCACTACAAAACAGCAATTTCCGTCCCTACACATTGTTCATAGCACTCCAGTGGCCCAGAAAGTGAATGGTTTGACATGATTTACTTCCTGTTTGCATTTATAAAAAAGTAATATCACGTAACTCCCCCATTTGATGACTCGTCACCTGCATTTTGTTGCTGTTAGTGAATAAACGTTGCCTATCCAGTAATGTTGTATTTTTGGTGGTGAGTTTGTTTAACATTTATGTGTACCTTTCAGCAATAGTAATATTATCAGTATCATTGCCATGTCACTACCAAAAGACAATTAGTCTGAAATGTTGTTTGTTATAAGGTATATGAAAACGCGAAACAACGAAAAACATTATTTTACATGGCTGACGCGTACTCATACCCTCGGCGGTAATGTATCGACACTCTGTTTGGTGATACGCTCTGCATAGTGCATATTCACTTCACCAATAGTTGTTTCTAGACTAATGTCTTCTTGGCGTCAGGACATATCTTTTAGTTTCCGCACATGCGATTCGTGCTATACTGTCAACAAACGAAGCTGCATGTTATACAGTACTTCAGGCAATATTCATTGTTGTAAGCGCCTTGAACTCCACCATTAACGGAATATGCAAGTTGGTGTTTATGATATCAGCCTTAAGAAAACACTCGTTACTGTGCACGACCTTTATGAAATCCACCACATACACTGTGGTTATTGTGCATTTCCGTGTATTCAGAACTAACATGTAGTCACCACACATTTCGGGTCTTCCCCTAGCAACCCAAATTTTGAGTTCTTAAAGCGGATAAAGTCATTCGGAGGATGATTTCATCCCGCTCCGTTTCATTACTCAATTTTTATGACTATAGACTAGCACATGATATTTCAGGAAGTCTAATTTGCGTTCACTCTCAAAATGCGTAGACTGAACTGTCTTCCAATAAATATCGGTAAAACTTTGTAAAATCATTTTTTGAAGGCTTACACTTTTAAAATTTACTTCGTACGCAGTATGCAATGATAAGGATTCACCTAAAGTCTATATCATCAAGGAATTTCGGTTGATGACAACGTGAATTTGTACTTTGATTACTTTCAGGACGGCATTTGGACATAAAGAATTGACCATATCACTGGAAAACATTTAGTCACCCATTCTTATGTACCCGATAGAAACATACTGCTCCTCGAGTCTGTCGTTACCGTTTCTGTAAGAGATTTGGATCAGTGTCCTAGTCCACAATGTGTAGATGAGGTTGATGATATTACTATGAGCTGTTGACTCTGCCTTTGAGAAGTGATACTAAAGTTTCTGAACAGGCTTTTGCATAGGTTCCGTCTTTCTCAGGCGCAGTCCGTGGCTTTGCATAAGTGGCAAACGACCCTAAGGGGGTAGCCACCGCAGGACAGATATCAGATGACAACCATGGAATTTATGAATAAGACAGATTGTCGAGGCTTCTGAACACGGAACATGTTCATCGACTTGAATGATCTTCTTTGAACGAATATTGTCAACTCTCGTTAGGTGATTCAACCGTGGCGGAGTTCTCAGCAAAGCCTGAGGACATCAGCAAAAGCCAGTTCTTTCTTAATGAGCAACTCCAGTTGATGACTAAGCGGTCACATAGTTGCCCATTCGATTGTTTGCCAAGCTTGCGTCCGGCCCCTTAACATTTTAGCTGTAAGGTAAACGGCGTGTTCTGTTCTCAAATCAAATAACTGAATTCAGAAAACACTGTAGCCTGAAAGTCAGCAAGAACACAGTATTTTGACAAATTCTTTAGCGTTCTAAATGGAAATTTGGTTGTTGTAACAAGACTATTTAGCACGAAGTATGTGACGATCCTACAAGTAGTGAAATGTGGCACTTTGTGATTCTGTTTACCATGCTTCGGGAAGCTGTACTAGACCTCGACACAACCTACCCCTTCTTCAGTCTCTAGTGTTTTGACCTGCTGGATGAGATGCTCCAACATAGAGATCTGTAAGACACAATAATGGTGTGTGGCATTAAAAATAGTCAGGCTAACGTTAAATAGTAAGCAAGCTCAAACATAAGTTCTTGTGAATGTTTTTGTACCCGATTTCCCGGCACTTTTCCAACAGATCTGGTCTCATTTACCTCGGAATGATTGATACATTGTCCGGCTGCCACGTAAATTTTCCTCAAACTATCGCGGCCAACTCTTTTTCACGGGAAGCAATGATTTTCAGTTCATTGTTAACTAACGTAGCACAAGGATACACGGCATACTTTCAGGCTTAGTTGATTAGCAAATTCACAAAAGCTGCAGAAACGTTGGTCAGCAGTGCATTTGTCGCAGTAAGGATGAAAAGTCATTGAAAATGAAACCGGGAAGATTGGTCCGCTATCGCTGGACTTTTTTTCCATTGAATTTACTTTTCAATGCTTTATCAACAATGGAAATATCAGATTAGCTATGTCTTGTTAAGTTAAACTTGTTCTCCACCGGAGGGAGTCTTCATTTTCTAACGTCCATAAAATAACATAAACCTCTTACTCGAATGCATTATGTCCAGGTCACACTAGGGATGGCATTCTGGAGAAACTACAACCGGTCTTTCATTTGGATTCAGACGGGTTGCAATAGCAATGTCGGTTGGAAAAGCATTAGTTTTCGTAGTGACAGATACAACCACATTTTGTAGCCGTTTCAAGTCTCCTTATGAAAGAGAACAGATTTGCCATAGTACAAATGATTGACTTTATCAAAGCAATGCAATATCCACGTGTTACGGTGCTCTCGTATTCTGCATTGTGGGTAGTTCTTTCAATGGTCTGAGTTGCACAAGCATCTATTCGGTTACTCCGGTGAATAGTTCAAAGTCAGTTGGATTTATCCGCCATGTGAGCATGATACTACTTGTCCTGTTGAGTAGGAGATCACACTTATTTGCAGCAGCAAGGAAGTTCTCCAAAATCCGATCACACCATTCTAAAATTTGTCGAAATTGGCAGATGGGTCAGGGAACTTTTTCTGTTATCAACGATATGAGCATCCGTTCGATGGCGTCATGCATCTCCATTTCTTTCTCCCCAAATCTTGGAATTAATAAGGCTTACCGCAGACCCCAGCCTCATAAAATGTGCGCATGTAATTGCAAAATACAGTAGTTTTTATCGGTAACAGGATTTGGAACGGTGACATCCGAACTGCCTATCTTACACCTAGGTAAACACTTCAGTCTAATTGGGATTATGGTGACTTGAAATGGACAGTCGTCCTCAATTTTATTAAGAGCTTCCGTATATCTACCCTGCTAGCATTTAATCAAGGAATTAAAGCACGGTAAGAAAGTCTCGGTTCAAGCCTCTTAAATATATTAATGTTGATGTGAGGTGATCATTGAAAGGTAATCCAAATGTGGTTGAAAATAACCGAAACGTTAGAATGCATCGGTAGCAACATGAAAGGTGCTCGCATTATAGATGTTGGACTTGTTAGAGATTCTATAAATTCTGTTGTGACGAGTTGCCATGGAGTTCTTATTCGTATGTTTCATCAAGCAATACAAGCTATGGAGACTGAACTCTGTTCGTCTTGTAACTACGACAGTTGTATGCGGTTGATTGCACGTGTTGTATTGAGCTGTGCGTCAGAACCACGGCTATATCAAACACGAAGGACACAAACGGTATTCCAGTACGTAATAACAGCAAGGGCAAAAGTAAATGAACGCAATCCCCTTGGCACAAACCATCCAAAACAAGCGAGGGAAAGTCGGCCTTCACACAAGCCGCAGTAGCCGATCAGTCCTCAGACAAAATATGGGTTCACGGCCTGGCTACTGAGAAGTAGTGTGAGTAGTATAGCGCATTCGCTCACTCACTGCACTACTTCCGCAAAGATTGTTGCAGATGCAGCAGAAGTTGTTTCTGAACGGACGATCGCACTATGCCGGTAGTGGAAGGAAGGTTGTTCCAGTCTGGTGCGGCAGATGAGCACCCCTGCGATTTATTAAAGCGTAACACAACTGAGTTGCACTAAGGAGCGGCCCGCCTGATTAATTGGATTTCAGTTGTTCGTTCAGTAAGCCATACAGCATTAGCGAGAAGCCCTAATAACAGCGTATCCTCTCGATCATCTATGAGGATGAACCCTTAGATAATTCGGATTGCAACCCACGATTTTGATGCCACTGCTCAATGGATCATACTTGGAAGTCTAATTCATTTTCCGATAGAGTACGCAGCTTGATTTCAACGGGCAGTGCACCTGCCGTTGTTTCACCAGTGTGTCAAAATATTCGTTTGTGAAGTAACAGGTTAATCGTCTCAAAAGGGGCAAATCAAAGGAACTGTAATGCATCCGAAATAATGGATTCTCACTGCTGAGTATCACGTTTTTGTGATTCGAGTGAAAGCATAACAGTTTCCCATATTACATTTTTTTTGCATTCGACCTGACATTTACATTGTTGTTTATAAACTATCGTTCAGCTAATAGCAAATGAAGATCCCAGGTCAAGGTATTTGTATCAATGATTCTGAAGACCTTGAACTTAGTTACCACTACTACTCATGTCGCATAATGAGCTACGGTGTCGAGAAATTCAGAACAATAGTAGTCTGAATGGTACTTAGCAACCTCAATGTATTAGAAAACAACGTTCTTCTCGAAAGGGACCGGCAGTTTCTATGATTGCTATTGGGCAACTAGCGCGTTCAATTTTGATTGACCCGTTCGGTGTTACATTCCACGATTCTGCCTTGGGCAATTCCGTGGTTTAAATCTAACAAGTGCCCGAACAACTTGCTTTAATCACTACCCCTTACACGCAAACTCGGTGTAGCATCTGAATGCCTTTATTAATTGGTTGACACCGAGTGGTTGCCATAGCGCTGGCAGCAGTTGTACACTAGCTCTGATTGGCTGAACTCTTCCTGATCCGGAAACCATCCCAGTCCAATCATGTCGTAAACCAGAAGGTGCTGTAGCATGGGCTGCCGCCCCTTCACAATAATGATGTGAACTAAACTAGGCAAAAAGCTTAGCAATAAATACATAAACAAAATTTACAAAAACTAGAAATAGCAATAGTGTAAATAGGTCATCGATTGCGGCACACTGTGAACTTGGATAGAGTTTCTAAACGCCGATTTGAGGGATAACTTGGATAGCCTGATTTTAATTCCACAAACGTTATGGAATCGTTTTGGCTTGATGATTCCTAAGAACATGAAATTGCGAATACTTCTGCAGCCCACATATATGCTTCCAACTTACACTGGCAGATAAAACTAGAAGAAACTAGGGACCTTAACAGACGTATGCGAATGTGTACCGGTGTTGTAAACTTTAGAGAAAAGATTGGAAATCTGGGTAAATAAACGGCATCTTTCAGAATTAGTTCATACTGGGTGTTTTACATCTAGACGGAGAAGTCAGTAACACTTTTTTGTGCAATGTGTCACTCGCGCACATTTCGCTACAGTCTATAGGTTAGTATGGCAAAGTTCAGTGAATATTGCGTAGCCAAACAATAAATTCGACAAACACATATCAATATGCATCAGTTACCGTGATAGTCTGGAACTGGTGAATAAGTATTTCTGTACGCAGAAGGATAACTTCCATCTGTTAATTGCTGCCACCTCCAAGAACCGGAGATGCCTCCGACTTTTGTGTTGCGTAACATATCCGGAAGGCCTTCTCCAAGTTCAACTGAAGTTGATTTGTCAACAAGTGTCGGGCGATCGTTGATGCCGGTTATTGTGACTTGTCACATTTTGGCCTGATTCCGACCTGAAGATCTTACAGCTGGACAAAGGATGCGTCGTTGTGACTATGACTAAAGCTGACTATACTTCACGAATGCAACTACTACTAACTGATACGACCAAATCCCCTCAGGACAGCTCTTCAAACAATGCTACTCAACTTCAACAACGCGCTACCAAGGGAGTACCAACATTGCTGAAAGAAAATTTTATCTATCATTCAACGGCAAAATCGATTACATCTAAACAGCAACATACTCCTCAACCGTATGGTTGGTCCAAACTCTGCAAGGTTGGTATGCGTCTGGGGTCAATAGTATCAATGTCTAATTCGCCACAACAGCAACACAAGCCGGCATAATGGTTAACTCAACCTCTTCAGTCCGTCAACCAATCACTGGTTCAAAAACTATGAGACATAGTTTTGGGCTAATCAATCTACTCGATGGTATGCATTGTAGCAAAAACATATAGCCAGTATGAACATAGCTTGTTTGTCCACGAGTGTTTTTCTAATACAGACGGCCGAGAAAATTTGTCAATGTATTGGCTCAGATCAACTGAACATAGATTTGTCTACGTTTGGATTCAAACATCGTCTGATACAAGGCCTAGCGAACTTATTCTGAAATACCTAATTGTAACGAGTCATGTGATTTACCACGTCATTTCGTTTATGGTCTTATTGCACAATCTAAACCCTAGACTGTTGACGTTATCCGAGGCATTGTTGATCAAACACGCACCGGCCTTTTGTTATCAAAATGTGCTGATGCAATCAATTTTGCTACCATGGCAGTGAATCCTGATTACATCCATCTGATGTTCGTTCATTTCATTGTTTTGACGCTAAACCCTTAACCGAATGCTTTATGTAATCGATTAATGAAAATAAATAAAATGTTCACATCTCGTAGCGTTTGTCTTCTTGCCGTCTTGATATACACAAACCGTTGGTGTTACCATGAGCAGTCTGCTTGGTCTGTTACTAGCAGATATTTTCTTTGCTCACTTGAAGCAGAACGCAGATGCTGTCATCAATTAGGCTCACTTCTAACAACCTAATATCGACGATATCATGTCATTTGCCGACAAATGAGAGACGGGAACAAGGATACCGGACCCAATGAACAAGATGCATTCCAAAATTAACTTTACCATTCAACACAAACATGATGAAACACCAGTTTTTGGATATTCTCAAAAAGATGTCGTTGTTGCGAAAAACATCTAAGGAAAATGGCTATCTATCAGCATCTGCGGAGAAATTCAGCAAGCAAAAAGCAGTTGCTCCGATAGTTTCAACAGCTCCTAAACTGAATGTTTACCTCTGTATGTCTTACAAGGAGGATGACATGAGTTTTCTGTTGAAATGTCGCCTGTCATGGGATGCACCTTCTCCGCAACCAAACTGGCCATGCTACTCGCCACGAACCTCAACACCATCCCTGAAAATATCGCTACCGCTTGATGCCAATTCATACATCATTTATGAATTCTTACGTGAGTGCGAGGTCATGTACATAAGCAGGACGGAGCGGTAATTATAAAATCAGGTCAACGAACACATTCCAGTTTGAATTCAGAAAATAAACATGAATACCAGAATGTCGAATTCAAATCAAAGTAGAACATCATCATCATCATAGACAGAAATATATCAGTGGTTCACACTGATGCCTAACCGCCTCACAACCACGAAGGAAGAAGGAAAGAAAGAAAGAGAAAATAAAGAAAAAACCTGTATGAGAAGAGAGTTTGAAAAAAGACGGGAATGGGAATAGACCTAACTACTAAAAATAGCTACGTCTACATTCAAACATACAACATCAAGGCGCCTACACCTTGCAAACAAACAAGCGAACTGTAAATGAAAGTAAGGCGTCATCAGCAAGACAACTTCCTCACGGTTTTCACTGCCCTGCGCCATTAATTGCACTCACTTCACAAACAAATCAACCAAACGATGACAACATTCACGCCATTGAGCTCAGTTAGCTGCCACCTCACCTAACTTCTCAAGCCACCGACTCTCTGAGTCACGAGGGCCCCAAATCGGGAGACGAACCCGATTTACAGTGACCAACCCCTTCGTGAACGACTTCATCTCTTTATGCCAGGTCATCATCTGTCTACCTCGCACCTTATGCCAGTCGGCCCCAACGTCGACAAACAATGCTCGGTGTGGCAGACAACTAGCTGGCATCCTTAGTACATGACCTAACCATCGAGGCCTGTGCAAAAGTAGTGACTGAACAAAAGAACTCGTTTAACAATCAATGTCAAACACCCGCTTCCTAACATCCTCGTTGCCTATTCGCTGGTGCCACCCGATACGAGTGACTGAACGCAGACATCGGTGGTCAAACACCGATCGTCCGACCCTTGTTGACAAATCAACTTCAGTTGAACTTGGAGAAGGCCTTCCGGATATGTTACGCAACACAGAAGTCGGAGGCATCTCCGGTTCTTGGAGGTGGCAGCAATTAACAGATGGAAGTTATCCTTCTGCGTACAGAAATACTTATTCATCAGTTCCAGACTATCATGGTAACTGATGCATAGTGACGGAGGTCAGTGTACCGACAGTATTTTGCTTACTGATAATCACCTGCATTTCACCGGTGGTCATACTTTTCAAAGTGTCTATCTTTCACGCTAGCGACTTCACATACACATAGTCCTGGAAGGCGCACGACCAAAATAGTTGCAGTACATTCTGAAATCTTGTCAACTTTTTATGATTCATCGGTCAGCATGCCGGTTTCGATAGACCATTGTTCAGTAGAATGGACGTATGAGAGCCACTTGTGAGTTCGGATAAGATATCGTTACTGGATGAAAGACCGATTATTGGTAAAGATCACACCGTGAACATTAGCCCTGAGATATCAGAATTTTTGCTCTTGTTTACACTAAAACCTGTACACTCCAGTGGAATTTACTTGATCTTCTGCGATGTGAACTTTGAACGGCAATCCAGGTTTACACGTGTTGAAAAATGTTAAATCTAACTTAGCGAAATTTCGCCTTAAAAATGTGATTTTCTCAACCTCGCTGAATCAAAATTCTAGGACTGCACTAAGATCTCCTTACCTTCAAGCACAAGGTGAACAGATTCGTGCAATTGACGGAGTGTGTTATCCTACAACGGTGAGTGTAATTTTTTGATGCGCATAGAAAAATCTCATCGATCAAAATGGTTCCTCGGACAGATGAGATCTGTCAGCATTATATTACGGATACTCATGATTTAACCCATCTTGCTGTGACTCAGGAACGCATCAAATGTTAAGAAATCATGTCATTCCATGAATCCTCAACAGACACTCAAATACGATCCGTTCACTAACATATGCATCAAAATACGATCGAAGAGGTAACCGTCGCCAGGACTAGGAAAGAGATATAAATCAAAGTTGTACGCCCAAATCTCGTACAAAAAGGTTAAAGAATCGAATACAGAGTAGAGAACACGATAGAAGCTGACAGAAAACAGAAAACTGAAGATGGTAAAAGAATGAACAAAGAAGAACTATAAAAAAGTAATACCTTATAACAAAGACAAGCATATAATGGAGAGCAAAATAATCTGCACAATATTGTACATAATAAGCGTATACGGACAAACGGAACAGAAAATAGAATAACAGTGGAAGGGGAAAAGAAAAACTTGCATGAAACGCAAAATAGACCGGAAATATTCGGCATGTGCGACTGGTGCAGAAGGATTCTCGATTATTCCAATCAATCTGTGCCCAGCGATACACCATGTGTGCGTCAGATAGACAGAGAGACCATGGATCGCGACTTCGCTTACGCAGAC
>JTDE01004992.1:0-13716 GCA_014338405.1 Paragonimus skrjabini miyazakii
GACTAGAGTACGGCCGCGCCGCAGTGTTTCCCTGTCCACAAAGTGAGGTATCTCAACTTGAAAGAGTACAGAGCGCAGCCACACGCATGGTTGTTGGGATGAGGAGCTTCTCCTATAACCGGCGGTTAGAGCATCTAAACATGTACCCTCAGAGTTACCGGCGGCTCCGCGGTGACCTGATTGTGATACGCCGCATTTTGCGAGGCGACATGGGTGAAGAGCTCAGAGCAGACTTCCCCCTTCGAAATGAGCACCGATTCCGGGGTCATCCGCTCACGATCCTCATACAACGACGAGGACGACTTCATGCCGTATTTCGACTGTCACGGCGGGTCGTCAATAGTTGGAATGCACTACCAGCACGGGTGGTTTTAGCACCCAATGATGTGGGCTTAAAGAGGCTCCTAGATGAGCATATGATGGCGCGCTGGAAGAAAGAGGATAGTCTACCCCGTTTACTCCGGTGTCGAGACACTCAGAGAAGAGGCTAACACAGTCAGCGACTCCTGCCTTCTATCAATGAACAATGAACAATGAAACTGGACATCAACCGGCTACTAGTCCCAAGTCCTGTGATCTGAACTGAACTGAATTCAAACTTCCTGTCTCTAGACCCGCGATTCACTGCTGTGAGGTACTCATCAGTCCTGTTTTCTGCGCCCGCTATCGACCCACTGAATCTGTTAAAAGAATTTGTTTGTTGCTCTTAAAATAACAGTTAATGGTAGCGTCGACCTTTACAAACTGGACGCCACGGGGATTGTTTGAACTGCGTGTTGTTGTACGCGTCGTGTTCTGTTTCTGGGGCGAGCAAAAAACTCGTCTTCCTACGTCATAAATATTTTTATGGTTGATGAAAATAATGTTTGTTTCATTTTTTACAACTGTGCAAATTAATGCAGTCAATGAACGACCTCAGTAAGGAGGACTTGTTCCGGTTACTCGCCTGTCTTCAAAGCGAACTGGAGGCACGGGAAGAAGTTTTAAAGATTCTGAAGGTACTTTTCCATCTCACGTTACCTTAATTATGCAGCATGAAAGACTACAAGGTGCAGACTTTCGAGCCAAATATGGGGCTTTCGGATGTTTAAGTGGAGATTCTTCGAACTCCATGGACCCCTTCCAAGCGCTGCAACGGGATTCAGTTCGTTTGAAATTCTAGTTTAGAATTGCTTGTAGTTTGTTATGCCTGTAGCTTCGTCGGACGGGGAAAATGCTCTGAAAAATCTATATGACAGTCAGTTAATTCAACTAGAGCACCTGATAACTTCCCAAAAACATGCTCAAACCAAAATGAAAGAACATTTATTATTTATGGAACAAAAGTACCGGAAAGTGAGTTGTCCAGCTTGTTTCATTTTCACCGTAGACATGCGGGGAACTAGAGGAACAGCGGAAAAAACATGAGCACGATGCTGCTCAAGGTGACGATGTTTTAGTTCTTTTGGAAAAAGAGCGTGGACGCTTAAAATACGAGGTAAGTTGAATTTTTTACCATATGGAAAATACATACGTATTTTCAGGTTGAGTACTGCAGAAGTCAGAATAAACGGATGGAGAAAGAGTTAAAACGGGTTCTGCTTAGTTGGAGGGAGCAGAGGATTTTAATTGCAAAACAAAGACAGGCCGCTGTTATTATTTTAAAGGATCGCCGTCGTTTGCTAATGCAAATATCTCGCGATCAAAAGCGCATTGCTGAACTTGAAAAAGCAGTTGCAAGTCATGCAGATACATTGGTTTGTGGTCAATTGAGTCGTTAAATGTTTCTCAGCATACCGAATCGAATCCGTCTAACCTAATTGAGGACTTGTCCAAAATGTCTGAAAATGTAAGCCTTCATTCTGTCAACAGTGAATGCGAAAAACTGAGGAACTCACTGAAGGAAGAAATATGCTCAAGGTTGTTGCTGCAAAAAAATTTTGACAGGTGGGCCGTCTATTTTTTGGGCATACGCTTGACCTTTAAGACCGGTAGGTCGCTCGCCTACCGGGATAAAGTCTTTGTGACATTTGGTGCTGTCTGTGCCACTTGGATATTGTAAAACAACAGTATAGCCAAGATCAATCGGTTTTTATCTAAGCAGGTAACAAGCCACATGCACTCCTCCATTATTTCTTCTGTGGCAAAGCTAGACAAAATCGGTAAAGTTAAGCAACTCCGACGTGCACCGCTCTTGGTTCTGAAACTGTCGGACGGTTCACCGCAAACCCTAATCCGCGATGCAATATGGGAATAAAGCGCCGACAGTATGTTGACAATTTTTAGGCGTACATTTGCGTTTCAAGAGACTCAAATTTAGGTCGTTCTACTGATTCCAGATATAAACGATCATTTTGGCTGGCAGTACGTATGACGCCGTTCCAGAATTTGGAGAATAGTAGAAATTTTGCCAATACGCCTTCCTTGACGAAACCCTATCTGTTCTTCCATTGTATAGCGGGTGCCAGAACCCTAGTGATGACACGTCACATTAACCTCCACTTGTTTTTGTAAGAACTTCTGGCCGTTTCATTGATTGTGGAGACCTTTGCACACAGTATTTTCTGTTGCTTACATAGGTGGATACAACTGAACCAAGGTATCTGCAAGGGCTTTCTAACGTTGGAAATTGCTGCCACATAGTCATATGGGTCAGCAGCTGTGTTGCGTTTAAGATCCAAAATGCATATTCGTGACCTCAGTTTTGGGAGGTGATTTTAAGTGTGCAGGACAGAGTACTGCCTTACAAGTTCGTGGCAGTTGGGGCGGGAAGCCAGCCAAGTTGACCCCCAAAGTGTTCCGCTCGACGCCGCAACGTTCTGGATTTACCAGGTATGAGTGTCTCATTTTCATCGTTGGTGGCGTTTTGCTGGCAGGCGGACCCTCTGAAGTAGTAGCACGGAGAAACTTGAAGAGTCTGCTGATCTTCCTTGAAGCAATAACAATTTGCGTTTCCTTAATCTTCTTTTGTATCCAGACCTCACAATCGACGGTCAGGCTGCGCCTCAGCTTCTTATGGGTACTTTTCTAAGCATGTTATATGTACTGACAGGAATGTTCTTTATGCCGTTTAACTACTGCAGGGACATTTAAAATCCAATGTTCGTTTAACCCACAAGCCACATGCTTCTCGAATGACCTGTGTGATTTGAATCCAGTGAGCCTTACCGACTACCTGACCAATTTATCAAAAGTCATCCTTTGCTATTACTGGGGTTGTTTCCAAGGGAAAGTAAGAATAAAATGACAACAGCGCGTGGTCCGAGTCTAAGTAAATGCTTCACCAGTCCTGAATGGAGCTAAGTCATCTATGATTGACGGCTACGTGGTCTATCTGAGACCATGTCTAATTTGAAAAGTGTAGGCGCCAAGTGTAACAGTGATTGTTCAGGTTCCATTGAGTAGTCGCTGGTGTCCCATCAAATTCATCACACATGAAAGTCAGTCGACGCAGGCCGGAAGGACGCTGTTTGTTTGCTATGTATGCATATGGTTCAGAAGGTTAGTCCATATGCTGTCACAAACGCCTTCTACGGTGCTGTCTGTGATCATTTGAGACAATCTATGTAGTTGAACATAATCGTGCTTTCTGTTGATGCGAGCGCACAACCTGGTCGGCTTACTCCAGAGGGAAAGCAGCTGAGTGGTTTGTCCATTGTCTAGACGCAACGTGTCAGTAATGACGGTTGGCTGTTGCAGTTTTGCGCCTTCCACGGACTCTATTTCACGAGTCAGTTTTTTTGTCATATTTCCGTACTGTGTCACGTGAATACCCTCTTGTGTAACTCAACCGGGGACACAAGTTGATCGTGGCGCCGCAAGCTGCTGGTGGCGTCATCCCACCAAGCATTACCGTTCATCATAAAGTGATGTCTTTATTCAAATCGCGCCGTCGTTCGCGCTGGCCTTTTTATTATTTGCTCGGTGGTCGTTTACTCACGAACATATTACCCGTTTGAAAGCTGGACAGTAAGAGTGTGCAAAACGCCTATCAAACAACGCTGACAATTAAACCGCCCGGGTCACAGCAGTGAAGTGATCCAGCTGGGCTCGGGACGTGAATCTCAACAGCTGTTTGCATTTGTTCCGAAGCTGTCTCTTCCAGAAGAGCTCCTCAAACGCGGCAAAAGTGGACTTCTTCTGTTTCAACAGAACTTATGAACTAGCGTCGACTGATTCCTCTGACCTCAAGTACGACGGGAACCGTTGTGAACTGAAACTCATTTACGAAGAGTCCACGTAAAGACCATAAGGCTTGTTTAGCTAAGCGCGCCAGAAAATGACGGATTGGTTGTATTATCAATCGACATGGTGATAGTGAAAAATGTGGAAAAGATGGCTAATGAATGTACGGTTTATTGTGCCAACTTGACAGATGAACTGAACACTGAAGAACATTTCGGTTGGCGTAAACTAGTTCATTCCGCTGTGGAGATTGTGGGGTTATTGATGAAGTTCCTGCCAATCCTCCTTTGAAAACCGAGGAGGATTTAAAGCCTAAACTATTGAAACAATAAACCTCCAGGTGCACCTTTTTCCACCAGCACTCTTCAAAGGGGTTGTTGAGAGATTGCTGTTTGAATCGACCACTATCCGTCGTGCCGTATAGAAGGCTGAAGAATTGCGTCGTGGTTGGTACTTGCTATTGATCTATCCCATTTTCACTAAAGATGCCAGGATATCGTATGACATTCACAGAGGTATTAGACTGGTATCTGTCGCGTCCAAGCTGCTCACGGGTCTCATAATGCGGTGAGTTGTGAAACACATAGAGAACCAGGTAAGGGAAGAATTGGCAGGTTTCCCGCTCAGTGACTGGTTTGCCGATGATGTCTTCATCTTGCGACAGACACTGGAGCATCGATGCTCCATTTGTCAATTAGTGGCATTTTTTACTCGGTTTTTCGAGGCTCTCTGGGACCGCCTCCAGTAAGGCGTCAATTTGTTAACTTCGTTGTAGGCCCGGTCTGATTGCAGAGTGCGCGTTGACGAACAGCTATTTTGAGTATAATTCACCTCAAATGGTATTCGATTTCTCCATTCCTTTTCAACTGTGTGATGTTCCGGAAGGAGTACTGGGTGGTTCCGAAGATTTTGAAGTGGAACTTCTGTCTAATATTAAACTGAGTAATATTGAGCATGCTGACGACATCGTTTTATTGGTTCTTCTGCTGAGAACATGCAGGCCGTGTTGAATTACTGGAACAATATAACTGATCTGTATGGTATGCACTTTGCACCTTCAAAGTGCGAAGTGTTGTCACATGGGCGGGTTGCCAGTGACCCTACTTTTACTAATGCGGACAGGTCACTCAGAACTGTCAGCTCGCAATGTTGTTGACGGGGTGTTCACAAGAATAATGAAGATATGTAGTACACTCGCCAACCACCATCACCTGTGGCGTTGTGAAAGTGTGCATTTGTCGATTAAAGTTAGAGTTTTCAATGCGTGTGTGCGTTCAGTTTCGCTCTCTGGATCGGAGACCTAACCCATTCATACGGGTGTATCTAGACTCTTGGCGCTCGACCACCGTTGTCTCCGCCAGTGTCAAATTGGATAACTTTGTGAGCAACGCAACAGTTCTATAGCGTGTATTTGAAAAATGCGTGAATTCGCGACCGATAGTGAAACACACTCTTCGTTGGTTAGGCCACGTACTTCATATACCGGCAAAGCGTCCACCCCAAGACGGCTAGGCGTTGGCGTGATCACGGACTGTGCAAGCCTTGACTACTTCGTTATGCAACGTTTGTAGGTATCATCTACCCGACTGGTGTGTTTGCGCCCATCCACACCGCTATCTGGAAACACTGACTTGGCAGTGTGTCGGAGTCAGTAGTGAGGGTGGATCCGTAGTTATGGGCTCTTCTATACTGGAGCTCCATTGTTTTTTCTCCTCTCCTATTTTTTGTGCACTCATTTTACTGCCAAGTGTTTGTGAATATGGTTTAATCACAGCTTTCATATTCAGATAGGCTTTGTAGTCAGCCTCTTTCGGAAAAGTCCACCGGTCTCGGGTTTCGCTCTCCTTAGGGCTTGTTGATAGTGCGTATTCTTGTCTGTTAGTCAGTAATTAAAATATTGTTCATCAGGTTTAATAAACTCGAAGATTCCTGCCTAACTCGGACGTCATCATAGTAGGGTTATTGGTTGTACTTAACAAACAGCAACTGTCTTCTACTGAGTCAATCGAACAAATTGATCATAACTGACAAGCAAAAATGGTTGGGCTTTCAGGTGTAGTTCGATGGTGCCCCATATGAACTCGATTTGCACTTATCACTCCGCTGCTTGGTTTACAGTTGTCAGCGTCAGTGATACTCCGAATTATGGTGCCAACGGGTTCCATCTAAAACTGGTATTGGCCAAAAGTAGCGTTTGCACACCGCACAACTGCAACGGTCATTCACCATTATCTCAACAGTTGGGTACCACCCCAAACCTGTCACCTAAACGAGACTCGGCCTCAGGAACACGGCCAACTTAGCCGTTTATACCTCCAGCCAGAATGAATATATCAGCGCTGTGTGTTGTAGCTACTCGTCAAAACGTTCATTTGACGAGAAGACTGAAGACTCGAAATCTAAGCCTTATTCTTTTTATAATTGTAACAAAGGCTGAAACGAGAGAATGGATCATGGTACAACCAGTGAATAGTTATAGAAATATGCTTACACCACACTATCAACTTAAGGGGAGCGGCCAGATCCCTGTAAAGACGACCCTGATATCGACGTTGCTGCAGTCAGTTGAAGCATAAGCAGACAATGTAAAGACTTAAAAGCTCGACATCTAGGACTGGCCTTAACATAACCTGCCAACTGGATGGCACAGCCGGCTACTAACGGGAATACACTCTTTTAGTGTGGCTGCGACCGTTATTCAGAGGTCTTCATATCCCGGTCTCACCGGTAGCAAAGGCTGTGGAATCACCTGAAGTGTGCAGGTAAACAGAGTAGGTGCTATCAGTTCGATACGTTGACTTCTGTCCTAGATTCTGGTTTCTGAAATGCAACTTCAAATGCGACTTCAACTTCAGTCCTAGGACGATTTAGTTGAACTCTCATATCTAGTGGCTTGCTTACTTACTAAGAAATGACGATGTTTCAAAGGTAAACAACGAAAAAAGTCAAATCAATACGTTGGACTTGTATTGTCGAGACCGGTGTACAAGCGTAATGCAGCAGCGTTTCTGAGGACCGTATCACATAGTATGTTCGTTTCTGTTGTTCCGATTCACATCCAAACGCGTCATGCATGTCTGTGATTCGGTCGCACCGAATCACATTGAATTAAAGCATCCCAATTAGTTAAGTTCATAGATGGTGACCGCGCTCGTGTGTGCTCGGATGTGAAAAATGGATGCGGAACTGGCGACTATGTGGACGCGTATGTGAAAGTGGGGGCGATGCGCATTCCTTGGACCAAACTGTGGGAACCACTCGGCACGTGATGCGCCAAATAAAAGGACGGGACGACGGCCACACAGCCCCGTGCCAATTTTGAGATTACGGCGAGACACCGACCACATGTCTATCGAGAAAGCGCAATGCTCACTCGGATTATTCCAGGTAGTATTTGCGGGTCATTTAAAGTAGATACTTCCAGTAGTCGTGCTGGAACGAAACGACCACTTGGTACGTTGTTGTGTAATGCACCGAATTCCGCGTACAGTATTTGTCCGAGTGATTTAAGACATGACGTGGACTTTTGTACGTTGGTTGTAAGGATTAGCGAAGCTTATCACAGCGGGAAAGTACCCGCGAGGGATGATCAGTGGGTTTACTTTGTAATCGTGGTAGTTGGTAAGTTGATTTGGACATAGAATGCTGCAAGCGATTTACATAGTTATTTTGGTTCGGGAAAGGTTGCATTGTGCGAATAGTTTGGTAACTGACCAGGCGAACGCCATAGGTAAATTGTGTCGGAGAACGTTGACTGTCAGCTCTAGCAGGGTTGCGCAGTCCAAAAAGTACAAATGATGTTTGATCAAACGAAGCGGTTGGTTGCAGTTTGCCAGTCAGTGTCCGGCGAAATCTTTCATTTATTCCGTTGGTTTGTGGTTGGTATCCTATGGTACGAACACATCAAATCTCAAATAATATTCAAACGAAGTCGCCATTCGTAGTTATAATAGTATGCCAAAACACGAAGTCCGCCGACTACGAATGTGGACGCCAGAGTTTGAGTGGTGATGTTACGAGTTGGAAAAACTTCTGGCGACCAAGTAATTTTGTCGATACAGTTGGGGAGTTATCGAAAACCAGTCGATGGTAGCAAGGGTTCAGAAATGTCGATGTACACTGCGCTGAGTGAGAGGGCGGGACAACGATTACAGCGGACCTGTTGGCCTATATGTTTCAGATCGCGAACGTTGGAAGCACCTATGTAAATTTGTATTCTAGGTCTAAGCAAGAGATAAAGGAGTTAGATTGTAAGAGATGTGACTAACCTGGACACTGCTATTATGATTAGCCATGTATGTTGTGGGACCTGTTGAATACTTACTGGAAATGGGATTCTAGGGGAGCCTGAGAGCTAAATTGGACAGAACACTGGAGGGTTCAACAGTAGGATATATTCGCCTATTCACTCTGCTGTGTGCAACGGATAGAACGACCCGGTTTGTACTGCGACGTCTGACGCAGTATGGAAGCATTGCTGTTGTGAATATGATTGTTTGTGGGTCGAGTTACTGCCAGGGCGCCCAGACCTAGAAAGATTGAAGTCCTCAACCAAAGCCATTGGCTGATAAACCTGTACCACAGGACGGCGGCTGGGTGGCAGTGTGCTAAAAATTGGATCACCTTTTTCGGGAAAAGATGCTATTCTGTTTCCATCCTCCAGCCTCAAGAACCGGAAAACCAGTTCGTCAGTCCCTTACCTATTGGCCTGCCAGGCGTGAGTGACCACACTGTCCAGTTTAACCGAACGGGCCATCGAGATACGGAATGTTTCACTTCGTGTCAAGATCTAATCTTTTTGTGGTGCTTGCACGAGTGTCTCTGCAAAACTGTTGTGCATATATGGATTTAATGTTGGATGGTGAAATTGTGTATGTTGTTGACCGGTTTATTTACCTGGGAAGCTGCATCGGCAGCGGTGAAGAGGTACGGAATGAATTAGAAGCGCATATCTCTTAGGCTGTTATGGTGTTCGCTAATCTAGGACACCACTGACGACAGACAAACATCTCCCTGAGGCTTAAGGGTCGCGTATGTAGGCGAAGTTGTTTTAAATGACTCTGGCGTTTGGCTAACCTCGTGCCCATTTTGAAAAAGGGCTGACGAACTTTTTGTGCAAATCACCGAGGGATTAGCATCATTCCTATTATATCAGAGTTTCTCGCAGCCGTTGCACCTCTTATGTTAAGCGAAAAACGCGAAGAACATCCGCAAGGAGCAAGCTGGGTTTCGCCCTGGCTGTGGCTGCATCGATCACATATTCACACCGTCATATGTTTGAACTCCGCCGCTCATACAGAACGCCAACAGTTGTTGCCATCTTGGACACCAGAAGGGCTGTACTCTGGGACTGTCTATTGAAGAAAGGTGTGCCTGAGAATGATGTGAACATCCTGAAAACAATTTATTGCTGGACCTCGAGCAGGATTAGAGCTTGTGGCAGCTTATCACCGACCTTTAACATATTAAGTGGGGGTGCGGCAAGGTTGTCCAGCCTCTTCTTCCTATCGAACCTTGTAGTAGACGAGATCCTAGAGTGTGCGCTGACAAACTACGAATGTGATGGTGTGTGGATTTGCTCCCAGGCCCTCGACTTCGAAACACAGAGTATGCAGACGACATCGCCCTGATCCGCGAGGACTCACAGGTAACCCAGAACGTCTTAGACAGATTAGAGGCTTCAATTCATCACTTTGGTATGGCCTTTGCACCTGCTAAGTGTAAGGTGCTGTTACAAGGTTGGCAGAGCCCTGCGCCTGCCCTCACCCTTTTTGGTGAGTCGTTGGGGGTAGTCGAGAAGTTCCTGTACCTTGGGAGCTGTCTCAGCGCTGATGGGGTGTTTGATTGGATAAGAGATCGCATAGCAAATGCTCGGATGGAGTCTGCCCACTTACGCCATCTGTGGCGTCGGTGTGGTCTATCTTTCTGTGTGAAAGACCGAGCGTACAATGCCACCGTAAGTGCAGTCCTGTTGTACGACTCCGAAACCGGATCAATTCGCATGGAGAATGTTCATGGAGTCCGTTTTCGACCACCAATGTTTCCGAAGCATTAGCTGCGTGTAGTGGCAGCACCACGTCAACAGTGATGAAGTTTACCGACTTGTTTCCGGAACGGATAAACTCCGTCGACGTTTGAACATTATGGTCTCGTCTTACAGGCGTAATTGGCTTAGGCACATCTTACGAATGCTCATTCGCCACCTATCACATGGTGTCTTGTTTGCAAGTGATGGGTTAGACCGGAAGCGGCAGTCGGATGGGGCCGGGGTACAAAAGCACCCACTGTGAAGCTTGCTTCAGTAGGGCACTCCTGGCTTGCGGGGTGGGATCCGAAGGATAATCACTAATGCTTAACTGCCACACAACCACGAAGAAAAAAGCACACCCTATATAGGAGGAGAAGAAAAAAAGTAGGATGGGAAGGGACCCAACTACTAAAAATAGCAACGTTTGTGTTCGAACAACATCGAGGTGCCTACACCTTGCAGACAAACAGTCGAGCTGTAAGTGAAAATAGGGCGTCATCAGCAAGACAGCTTTCTTACGGCTTTCATTGCCCCGCGTCATTAGGCGCACTCACTTCACACACAACTCGGCCAAACAACGACAACCTTCACACCACCGAGTTCGATTAGCTGTCATCCCACCGGACGTCTCCAGCCACCGACTCTGGGTGTCACGAGGTCCCCAGCTTGGGAGACAAACCCGATCTACAGTGGCCAACCCCGTCGTGAATGATTTCATCTGTCTACGCCAGGTCATTATCTGTCCACTTAGCATCTTACGCCAGTTGGCCGCAGCGTTCGCAAAGAGAGCTGGGTGTGGCAGACGACTAGTTGCCATCCTTAGTACATGACCTAACCATCTAAGTATGTGCAAATGTAAGGATTGAACAAAAGAGCCCGGTTGACAATCACTACCAAATACCCGCTCCTAACCGCTTTATTGCCTAGTCGTTGGAGCCACCCGATACGAGCGATTGAACACATACATCGGTGGTCAAATACTTAAAGACGGTTCACGTCCCCTATCCTGAACGACCAGGATTCGCTGCCGTAAAGTACTACAACCCTCACTGCTGTATGATATACGCGATCCTTAAGCTTCAGAGAAATACCTTTCTGCCACCATAGGTGTCTCAGATTAGCGAACATTGCCCTATCCTGGAAGATACGCGTTTCTACTTCATTTCATACACCTCCGCCGCCGCTGATGCGGCTTCCCATGCATACAAACCGGTCAACAACTTCCATTATTTCATTATCTAACATGAAATCTACGTAATCACAGTAATCTTGTAGAGGCACTTTGCATTTTGGAGCTGCAAAGTGCATTCCGAAGTATTTAGCAGAAGGCGAAGTAACGTTTAGTGTTGTTTGTGCTGCTTGAAAGTTGTTAAGCAGCAATACCTTGTCGTCAGCATAATCAATATCAGTCAGCCTTCCACCAGGTAGGAGGTCTACGCCGGTATCTTGTAAATGCTGCAGACAATCTTCCATTATATCGCCCATCACAGAATTAAACAAAATGGACGTACTGCGCTCATGGCGCTGAAACTCTGACAGTTCATCGTAAACCCTAACCTGAGCTGAAGTATTAACATGAAGCACCGATAGTATGTTCACATACTTAGTCGGTACATCCCTGTATTTAAGCGACTCTAAAAGTGTAGATCGAACGCACCTTTATAGCCGAGGAATACGGCGATTGTTGGCCGGCGGTACACGTGACGCTGCTCCAGAATTTGACGAAGAGAAAATTTTATCTATACAACCCCGCCCACTTCGAAACCCTGCCTGTTGTTCCCTAACGTTTACCTCCCGAACTGCAGTGAGTCGGCGAAGTATAATAGATGCCAGAATCCTAGAAATGAATGGGGTCAAACTAATCCCCCAATGGTTTTCGCAAGAGCCCTTGATACCCTTCTCGAACATAGGAACTATTATCGAGTGAGCCAAGCACGGAGGGATGGTCTCCGTCGTCCACACAAGTTGAAACAACTGAGCCAAGACCTCTACTAACGCCTCTCTACCTTCTTTGAAAAGTGCTGACACGAGGTCATCTGGGCTAGCAGCTTTATTAAATTTGAGAGCCGAAATACAATTGCGAACCTCAGTTTCAGTGGGTGGTTCTAAATCGACCGACCAGGGTTTGGCGGTAATAGTAGAAACAGGGGGCCAGCTAAATTGACCCTCAAAGTGTTTCGGCTACCGCTCTAACCTTCTGGACTTATTACAAATTAGTGTGCCATCTGCCTCGCTGATAGCTTCACTGACAGACGGTCACAAAGGACCAGTGACACAGATCAACTTAAAGAGTTTGCCGATGTTCCCTAAAGCAAAAGCGGTTTCCATTTCTTTGATTTTTTCCATTAACCAAGCCTCACGATCAGCGTTTAGACTACGTTTCAGTTTCCTACGGATATCCCTTCTAGGCTTGTTATGTGAACTGCCAAGAGGAATGTCTCGTCTGGCTTCTAACAACTCCAGCGATTTATCAGAGATGTTATGTTTGTTTAACCCATGAACCCCCGTGCTGCATGCATCAGTACCTGCCTTTCGATATTAGATCTAGCCTGTCTTAACCTGATAGATTTTCCTGTTGAACTGAACAGCCTATTGACACACGAATTGACCTCCAAGAGGGAGTAAAGGAACCGCCGTAAATTTCAAAACCTCTGTGACAAGTTATTCCTTGGCGGCAGTTTTGTACCAATGGGCACACATTGCCTCTTTAGTACGGCGTTTTTTAAAGACGATTAACCTAATCACCAGGACATCGGTTTTTTAAAGCCTTGCGATGGGAGGTTAGGGATATCTGTCGCCTGCCGATGCGGTTCTCACCTACTCCTTTTGGCCTACTGGTTTATGTGGATGTCGTGCTCTCAGTCTGGCGCAGCTGTGGGTAAATGTGCGATCGGATGCAGAAAAAGGGAGACATGCGGAAGTTAGAAACCTATTCTTACACAAATGGAGTTTACGGTTACGCAGTGCGTATGCTGATTAGGTTCTAACGGTTATCGGCAACGTGCATAGTTCACTTCTTTACTTGGGCAGCCCCAGTATCAACAAGAATGGTTTGTATACACACGGATAGTTATGGCGGTTGAACGAACGTCCCCTAGTGTTCGTGAAAATCACCTGCGACTCCAGTGACACTGGCGGTTATGATGCATTGATTCATTCATGCTGGAGCTTGGATAAACGACAAGCTCTTTAATAAATGAAGTCACCAGAACCAATTTATCTTTGGTTGGACCAACATTCAGTCTGACATAGTGAAGGTGTCTGCATAAAAACCGATCAGCTGAGTAAATTGGCGAGGCTTTGGATTTATAACGGATATCACTGCTAAGTCCTGTGGAAAACAGAATATGGGTGAGGAGACAACACAGTCACAAACTAGACCACATTTAGGGGGTTTGTGACCAATCATAAAACAAGGACAGAAGTTGACCAGACAAAGATCCAGACTGTACAGTGGTGTCCCAATTTAAGGACGAGCGTGTGAGCGGGGTGCCAGGAATTGGCACAAGGCGGAGAACGCTCGT
>JTDE01004992.1:14966-36363 GCA_014338405.1 Paragonimus skrjabini miyazakii
CCAGACAAAGATCCAGACTGTACAGTGGTGTCCCAATTTAAGGACGAGCGTGTGAGCGGGGTGCCAGGAATTGGCACAAGGCGGAGAACGCTCGTGAAAGGTGAAATGGCACATGACCTTGCCGACTATGAAGGTCACTTTGAACAGAATGAGGTAGGCCTTTCCAAAGGCAAATGGTAACGGTATTTTCGGGAAATTTCGTTCTTCCTCGACAGAATACTACCAACCATGTGCAACACAGTTGGTTTCATTTCAGGTAACATAGATAAATTGAGGTTAAAGGGTGACTAAGGTAACCTACAACTGATTTTGTTGTGCAATGAATTTCAGCCTAACTTTAGGGATGTGAGACCCAATAAGGCGAAAAAACAATTATGTTAGGCTCTTCCAGTTGTAGATTGAACAGTAGTTCCTAGCGAATACTTAACTGTCGGAGCAAGTTACATAGGTTTCATCGTATCATAGTCATTTATTAGATAAACGCTTAGAGGCACTTTCCGAATGATGACAGCGCTGTAGTCTACAAACCTATACACATGCTTTTGAGATGTAGATTGGATGGTCTTAGAGATCACTCATCTTCCAATCCATTAGTGTGGGATTCCTTACCTAGCGAAACACGAATGTGCAAGGTTTGGTACACGTCCACTTTACTGGGACACATGCACGAACGGCCAGACATCTGGTGTGATCATCTGTAGAGATTGAGAATCAGGCGTTTTCTGAACCTCTCCCGTTTGTTATAGTGAAGTGACTTTCACGCATCTCATTTGCAGTCGGAATATTTTCCCATTTACTAGAACTGGAAACGTGCAGTCAGCACCTCATGTTTTACAGTTTAGCAACCGTTACGTGGGACAAGCGGCCCATCACGATCACTCTTCAACACAATGACGAGACCCCTCAAACTGCACAGGATTGTGAACACCAAATGTGACGCTAACAGATGACAACAATGAAATATTGCGATTGTTTGTTATCGTCTAGTCTTCGGCAAAATGGGGTACAAGACGAAAGAAAATTAGGCCAACCAGTTAGTCATGCTACAGAACTTCAGTGAAGAGCTGCAACGATTCTGAGCGTGTGTAATTGATGATCGCAACTGTCCGGTCAACGATACCACATTTGAGGAGACTGAGCGTACATAAGTGGATTTTTACCGTCGTAATTTACGTTCTCCTCAAATTTACTTTGAATAGTTTTATTTATATACCGCTTTATCCAACATCTTAAAATGTAGCACTCTTTCAGTTTCCTGAATGGTGCGATTTTTTCCGGATTTCAATATGTAAAACTCAAGGGAACTAGCAGTTAGAACACAAAAAGTAATCTAAAATGAACATACACGGAGTTGAATTGTTTGTAACTGAAACGCCAACTTGGAGAGTATTTGCAACACGAACGCCACTAACTACGATTGTTCCTCATCCTTCACAAAATCCCACAAGTGGAAGTGTCCATTGTCGTTTGAACTCCAAACGGTCAAAACTGTCCTACTACAACAGGTTTTTACGTCAAAACTGTAATGTCCGAAACTCGTGTGGTATGGTATGCTGACAACCCGGTCGCCTTTTTTCAACCTAACTCAGTATGACCTGACAAACGTTGGTCTGTGTTATATTCCCGTACAATCTGGTACGACTGAACAAGCTAATCTGGTTGATTTTTTTTGTGGGAAGAACATACATGCGAAAATGCGCCACTTTAGTGAATGGTTGTGTTTTGGATTAATCAGCTAATGAAAAAAAACGATCGATACCTACAACCGGCAGGGTGATCGAACGGACGCGCGAATTTTCAGTCAGTCATATAGTAGGATGGTTTTGTCACGTCACAAGTTAATGTACATGTTAGAACTGGGCTTACAAAACATGTTAAATGAAACCGTTATGCTCAGTGGTTGACAGCCTGTGTCCGTCTCGAAAACTTGCTAGCGTATTGTGTTTGTGTCACAGGCGCGAGTCATCCATCCTCTGTTGGGGAAACCAGGGCAGGTAGAAAAAGAACAAGTCTATATCAGCTGCGTTTGGAATATGGGGTCAAATTGAGACGTGAATTTAGCAGAGCAGAAAATGGAAGTCAGAAGAAGATGGGTGCAGATGTAAAATCAGGTGATCACAGCACTAGAAGATTCCCCATTCTAATCAACTTTCATTTATGTTAACTAATGCGCGAACAGTTGAGAGGTGCTGTAAAGCAGAACACTGAAGAGTGGCTTCTTTAGTGATAAAGTACATGAAGCACATGTGAAGATTATGTCATTGGTAAGCAACAAAAATAGAAGATAGAATGATCCGATAGAACCCAGACGGTATAGAGGTATTTACTGTTATTGTACAATTACTATCTTTGTCTTACCGTGTTAAGTTCATGATCTGGTGTAGGCTCGAACATGTGGGGAGCAACAAGATAGGAAACGGAACACTTTAAATTTCGTATCAAGCAGTGCATACAGGAACACAAAAAAAGTGCCTCATTAAGAAAATTGGACTAGCAGTTAACGTGCTGAACGTCGTTTTGTTCACAACACTGATGAACTTTCTGTTGAGAGAATCGGCCAACCAATTTTACATACGTAGATAACAGCCTAGTGAACGTACAAAGGACTACTGGGGTGAGTTGACTGTGGAGGTTTGACAGAAAGGGTGTGCGAAAAGTGTTGTTTGTTTTAATTCAACTAATTGGCAATCATAAATGTGTACTCCTAAATGTTACAGCTCGTCATTATTGTATTTATGATGAAAGAATCCTGTAATTTATCGTCACACCATACGTTATCATTTTGACTTCAGTGTAATTCGTGAAGATGAAAATTAGCATCTTTTGGTGTCGGTATCTGTTTCGTTGAGTTGATAATAATAGTAGTGAACCCTTGCCTTTTCTGCTCACATCTGGTTCTCGGACGTGGATTTGTGATTTTGTAGTTAGGTAAATATTTCAATCCAGTGTTTCATCAACCTCTTAGGAAGACTTTTATCGAGTAACAGCGTCGTTCTTCTTCCACTGGTGTAATACTGCACTTGAATACCGTATTCCTCTCATTTCTCTTGCAATTCCGCTACTTTGTGTGATAACCTTTTGTCTGCTCACACTTTTCCTTTCCGTCTAGGCTTCAACGGGCGTACGACAAGCTTGCGGCTGAATCACATTCAACTGCCTCAGCTGTTCCTCCAACAAACTCCGCTCTTGACAGTACGTCATACAGCTGCAGCGAATGTTCCGAAGATTCGTCATCTAATGTATTGCGTCAAAAACCGGATCCACCCATCAGGCGATCATCAGAGATAAGTACTATGACTACCATACCTTCTCCTCCCGGAACGTCGTCCAGTCTCATCGTGTCCCAAACAAATGGACTGACGCATATCAAGATATCTTGTGACGACAACAGTTTTATCAGTAGTCAGCCTAACCTGTGCACAACTGATGTCCCCCCAAATATTGATCCATTAACCGTTAAGGTATCCCAAACCGAGGCACTTACGTCACCGAAGATGTCTTCCGGGTCTCGCTCTTCTACTCCGTCTCCTCCTCCTCCACCTCCCCCTATCCAGCTCCACTATCCTTATCCTGGTATGCAGAACTACTTGCAACACTCTCAGACTCGTAATTCAGGGCATCCACCTTATCTCACTTCAACTGCTGGTCGTCCTGTTTCTGGATCTCCAACACATACTGGTACACTACATGCGGCTAAAGTTCGTGCTGCATCGTCTGCTTTCCCATCACATCAGCCCGCCACACAACAAACCTCCCATCCAACTTCGCCGTCAGTTCATTCCGGTGGTCGATCACACCAGCCATCTATAGCAATCACGCGAGGGCTTCTGTCACGAAAACCAGTTACTCTGAACACTCCACTTAATGCTCATTCCAGCTCGCACTCAGTGCATTTTCACCATCCTTATCCAACTGCGTTCGCCTCCGGACAACAAAAACCTTCGTCTTCTGCTCCGGGCCTCTGTCCACAACGGGGGTCCATCACCGTTCCTCCTGGTCCACATCCCACCAACAACCATCACTTCCCTCTATATTATGCAGGTCGATTACATCAAACGTCAACAAGTACAGTGAATACAAGCATGCGGTCTTCACGCTCCTCTGCTTCTCCATCCTCAGGTAGTCTTGCCGGAGGAAACGCTTCCGTTGGTACTGAGCATATGTGTATCAACGGAAAGTGATTCTGTTGTTCACCTAGCCCCTCTTGTTTTTACGTCAGCCGGTACTCCTATTCATCATATTTCTAACTCACGACACATTCATCTGTCTTGTGGACACACCTCTCGTTCGCGAGGACCCGCTGTGTGCGTCTCAGACAACGTTGTGTAGGTGTTGGTGAAGTGTGCTCGAGATTTTATTTTTTACCCAGCCAGTCTTTTTGCTGTTTCACAGTGGGTGCATACGAAGTAGTCTTACAATCGCGTCGTAACAGTACGACTTTATTCTGTGCTTCTTAATGTGCCCAGATTTTGGTTATCATTCGATAGTCTTCATTTTCCGTGCAATCCTGTTGGAATTCTTTATTTTATTCCATTATCATTCAGTTGTACCTATTCACGATTGTGGGCACCAACCGATTTATTTTTCTGTCTTTTGGTCTACTGTATTGTTCTATTTATTTTGATTAAATTCGCATAGACTATATTACCAAGTTTGGCCTGTGATCGACACGATTATGTCCAACTACAGTGGCAACGAATGATTTTGAATATTGTCAGTGCAGCTGGACATTTTTGAGATTCGTGTCTCTTATTTGTTCCGTTTTACCAGTGTTTTTGGTTTCTTTTTTTAGTATAATGCTGTATAATTCGCTGAACTACCGCATTTCCAACTTTTTCACTCTACGCGCATGTAACTTGTATAAAATTGGAAATTGTTCAATCGACTATCTTTTTTAGAATTGCTGTTTAAAACAACACTAGTGTAGACAATGGTTATGATAGTCAGCCGTATTTGTCATTTACTTGCATTTATATCAAATTTTACGTACATTTGATTGTGCATGGCTGATACGTAAACAATGTAGGTGCTCCGAGTCTAGTTTAGTGTTTGTAACCAAAAGGTTCTGAGGTTATTTATCTCGGATTTTCTCCAAACTGTAGGTCAGTTAGAAACGCAGGGTGGTTTTTGAGTGTTGACATGGTCTTACCTGCGTCTGTGCAGCAGTGGTCCACTGTCAACGTATTTCGCAGGATGAGTAACTGGTGTTTTGTTCTTTTGCATGGGGTGTGTGCGCAACTATCCGTGAAACGGTTATCAATAGCATATAGTAATTATTACTCCCCTAGTTCGCATAGGGTGTAGGTGAGTTTTGGTAGTGTATACGCATAGTGATTCAGGAGCAGACGTTTGTATCTAGCATGATCGTCCCATCAGCTGGAGCTCCAATGAGGATGACAGCGTTCAATGTGGGTGCGTTTAAAACGCGGCGTTCTACCGTTGTGTGATGTGAACTTGTCTCGGATAAACCACTTCTTTTGAACGCCGCGGCGTGTGTATGCGTTGCTCAAGGTTTCTGCTGTTTCCGTTCATGTTAGGAATCTATACGTGCACGTTTTCCACCGAGCAGCAAGCCGTTTGCAAAAAGTCATGCCTCGTAGTCATACATTCCCTCAATCGTTCTTCAGTTATACATTTTGGAGGCCGTTGTTCTTCCGATCCAGGATCAGGTACTCTAATACTCGAACTTTGAAGGGTGCTTTGTGATTTCGTCTCTGGTTTTATATTATTCACTGCTATAGACAAAGTTTATTCCACACTTCAGTGATGGCAGCTGAAAGCCAGTATCTACACTCCTTTCTGACCTCAGTTCAGCTTTCTGTTGCCCATTCACTGTGGTCAGCTACTCTGTACAAACTGATTTCCCTTTATAGAAAAGCATTTAAGCAGGCCTGTGCATTTTCCTTAGTTATTGTAACGTCGTTTGAAAATCCTCATTTCCGGATGGTAATCCGCCGCCGCACATATTCATGACTATTCTGGCGATTGCTCACTATGTATGGCCTGATAAGTCAGTCAGGTTTACAGATTGTCTCTTTCCCCATTTTGTTACATTGTCCCTTCTCTCCTACAATCCTCATTGCCGTGTTTGGTTTGTTTCCGTTTGAACGGCCACTTTTATAAAAGTTGCACCGTTCGACCGACCGGTAAACGTGTAGCCGTCACGGTCATGTTCGTTCTCTCCAGTGTGCAGGGCGATTTTTCCATTTGGGAATGGAGGGTTCATCCAGCGTGCTGCATATTCATTTCCTGTAACAAAATCAGACGCTATCTTCCCTATTAAGTCCTAAAGTCATATTAGAATATTATTGATGAGTAGTCAGGGATTTGGTTAACTTTAGGTTGAACATCACCCACAATTGATCGCAGCTGTCGCATTTCCACAGAATTTCCAGTCAGCCCCTTTAGAAAAAAAGCACTAGTGTAACATGCAAGCCGGCTGTTTCTTCTCGGATTGCCCGTTACACTTGCGGACCAACTGTTGGGCAACGTATAGACACCCGGGGACAGCGTTTTTTCGAAGCAGTGGTTCCAACAACAGTCCTGTATATGGAAACAACAAGAAACAAGCATGAGCCAAAGACCCAGTAAGCTAGGCACAAACCAAAACTAAAACGGCGTCAACAACATGGCAGCATGCCCTGTTGCAATTCAGATTCAACCCGTGCGCGCTTGCTGGTTTCGGCCGTACGTTACACTAGACTGGAGTTTCGCTGTCATTAGAGCTGCTCAGTAGTGCATATCCTTGCCACAGCTGGAACTAGAACTCCGGCCATGCTTTCATGAGGCAACCGTGTTTACCACTGTGCCACTGACTTCACATTAGGCACGACCTAATCATCATATGTGAATGGTCAACCACGTTCGTTTGCGAGTAATGATCAGGTTGCTCGATAGTCGTCACAGTTAATAGTAATTGTCCTGTTAACTCATCAGTAATCTAAAATATCGCCTAGCAGGTTTAATGAGATCGGAGATTTCGACCTGTCTAGGAAGTCCTAACCGCGAGGTTATCGATTGGAGTTAACAGACAGTATCTGTTTCTCCTCTCGAGACGATCGGGCAACCTGATCTTTACTCACAAACGAAAGTGGTTGAGCGTTCACATATGATAATTTAGTCAGGCCTGATGTGAGGTCAATGGCGCAGTGGTAAACACGGTTGCCTCATGAAAGCATGGCCGGAGTTGTAGTCCCTGCCGTGGCAAGGATATGCACTACTGACGAACTCTAATGAGAGTGAAACTCGAGTCTAGTGCTTCACTTCGAAAGGGGCCGACTGGAAATTCTGTGGAAATGCGACAGCTGCGATCAGTTGTGGGTGATGTTCAACTTGATATTAGAATATGTTGAAATAACACTAGATCGGCTTGAACTAAGAGACCTCTAGCTGTCATTTAGGCTGCTTAACAAGACGTCTGCTCCTCTGAGTTACTGTAGTTTTGGGGCGAACGATTTCCTAACCACACCACTGTTCATATGTTTACTCCAGTCTGTTAGCACCTAGATGTTTGCTTGAACTTTCATGGATTCCGTATGTTCCGTTGTCATTATATTTTTTATATCCATTTGTGACCTAAGTCAGTACTGAACCGTGGGCCGAGGTGGTGGCTCATTCTGAGGTTTTCTCGCTTGGGGTCTTTGAGAATAATGCTATTTTGATTGGATGAACAGCAGAGCTTTCCTGAGGAGAATCTCAGTGAGAAGAAAGTTTTCCGTGGTCATTTTGTACAACCCTAAATTACCTCGATGTTGGTTATCGGTCGAGCCAACCTTTATGTACTTTCCAGCGGGTCTTTACGTGGACTTAGGATCTTTATTCTGCACGATGAAATTGTTCCATGCTGATCAATCGATTTTTGACTTCCCTTCATGGTTGTGAGAATGAGTCTGCTTACTACTCTGTAGGTCTTCGTGGATCCGGTTTATACTTTATTCGGTCAGTCCACTGAATTGTTGAAACAAATGTCTGCATCTTTTTAAGAACAGTCACATTCCTACTCTGCGATACCCCTTTGTTTTGTAAATTTCATTTCTTACGGTTATATGTTTGATCGAATATTAATGCAGCACCGACAGTTTCCAAGTTACCAACGAGGGTCACTGAATCCTGCAGTTTCTGGGACAAGAGTTTTGGTTTGCAACACAATTCGCGAATCTGTCTGTCTCAAAATAAATTCTTGCGTGACAAGTCCCAGTGTTCGACTGAAATCCCTTAAATCGCATCGATTCCAGACCGATGTGACTGTGATTAGCGCGAAAAAAAGTTGGGAAGCAATACGACCAAACGTAAGCCCAGCTGGGCCCGTGACCCAAGTAGTACAGGCAACACCCCGTACAACCTGTTTAATTTGCCTGTTGATCGCGCGTGCGCTGACCCTGTTGTGTGCATGTGTGTCTATCGATCAGAAACACTGTCCAATCAGATCACGGCTGGAGCAGCCGACCAAGCCAATGACAAGATTTTCCTAGTTTCATTCCAGAAGCAATTCACTGTAAAGTAGCGTATAGGGTGGCATGTGAAATGTATGCAGTCACGATTCCTAAACCTGTTCAGTGGTAGTGACACTGGAATCCACTACCGTGTTTGGTCGTCATTACCACCATGTTACAACGAACTTGATCAGTACGAGCGTGTAATGTACATGTTTTATGCCGAGATGCCGGCATAAACAGTGAACTACTCAATTTCAAAGTGAACACCGTCAACACTTGATCGTAGTCCTTGCATTCAGGTAATCATTTCGGCTAGCCCACATCGAAAGAAAGTACTCGACTCGAGTTTCGCTCTTATTAGAACTTATCAGTAGTACATGTCTTCATCTGGACTTGGATTTGCACCCTGGCCGTCTGTCACAGAGCAACCCAGTAGCTGATTCCTAAGTAAGATTTTTCGAAAACACATACAATCTTGCGTTGGCAGCCTTCATCAACAAGTGTCGAGCAACCAACAAGTTCATGACGGGTGGATATTTCTAATGGAAGCCGTTCTACTCGTTGAGGTTCAATCCGAAATATGTTATCTTAGCCTAGAGAAATTCATCACGCAAACCTTTCATTAATTTGTAGACCATTGAATACAACGCCACTGATCGATAATCTGCTGGGTCATCTTTGCTTCCGTCTGTGAATATAGGTGTGGTTATTACCTGTTCCTAGGCTACTTGACAGGGAGCGCTTAAAAAGTACTGTGAGCAGTTCCGCTAATTCAGTGGCACATACTTTCAAAACGACAGGGGATATCAGTTCTGGGTCGAGTGATCTGTCAGTTAGTAGATTCTCTAATTTGATCTGAATTGTGACGGATTTGGGGTACTTTAGCTAAGTTGCACCCTATGTGCTCAAAGGCGACTCGATTTACAGTTATGCACACTTACTGTTTAGCCGGAGTGTTGACCACTTTTGTATATATATCCGTAAGTCCATCATAGGATTGAAGCTGCGAACTGTCAACCTTACCCCATGTGTGCTGCGACTTCTATGTAGAAGAGTCTAAAACTCACATTCAGCTTTTGAACAAGACAGCGCTGATAACAAAATCGATACTTTCCTATAGCAGCCGTGGCGCAATTGTACCATATTGCATACTCAATGAACTCAAGTTCCGCTTGTTTTGCTTGGTATCTGGTCCATGTCGAACGTTTCAGTTTAATCAGACGTTTGGTCTTAGACGTCTTGACTTTTGATTAAGTCTGGTGCAATTTACTGGAACATGATTGTTAACGACATCGGAAATGTATTCGACGATGACATACCAGTTGTAATGTAGCTGAGTGTGGTGATGAAGTGGATTTTTTCTATTACTGTGAAACACTAAAATCAGGAATCGACAGTTCGCTTTCCATCACTTCATCATCTTTACACCAGATCTCTTTGATGCTTACTGTAGATGCGTTATACCGAGTGGAGAGGCCTCAAAGTTCGTCCAGGTTGTTAAAGAGTTAGGCTATCTTAGTATTAAAATAATACTGGGGAACACTCTCACTGCCTACAGTAGACATTGCAAATGAATCTACTTCAGTAGCTTTACCGAATGAAAAGGGCTGAGCCATCATGTTAGAATGTGGTTTAAGACCGTTACCACCCATTGGATCGTCGGGTTATTAATGAACTAGACTGAGATCGTCATTCGCATGAAAGTCGTTTGGGGAATTCTCAGGGAAAGTGCATTGGATTTTGTGATAATATACAGTCGTATTCACTCAGATCTGACGTTTACTGGTATTTCGAGATGATACCTTATCCCAATAGGCAACCGTGAATGAACTGCATGTGTCTGTTCTATCATTATTTCTGTTAGAGAGGTTACTCGTAGTAATCAAAGCGCACATATGGAGACTATGTACGCTGGTCAGGGGGATAATTTGCGCCCGTGACTGTTAGATCAGCACGACCTGTGAATTAGGCTAGAAATCTCCACTGGTCTAGATCATACACTACTTAACTAACGATGTTGAAGATTTCTGAAGCAAGCGCGTTATGCTTAGTAATATTCGTGCGCCTGCGTTCGTCAACTACTTGAGCTTCAGACGACGGTTACAGGCGCGTGCCTTCGTTTTCGTCATTTGGTATCTTAATTATCACTCTTGTTATGCTCAGCTTGCTGCACTTTCGCTTATTTCTCGTAGTCAGCTACCGCGTGAAGAGTGATCCACAGTGAACGCGGCAAGAGAGTGTACTTAGGGTCGGAGCTGCTTCGTAGTCTCTGAAGTCGCCCTGGGAAGATATCAGGATAATCTTATTGTTCATAAAATATTAAAAGGTCCCTTCTATCGGTTAGCATTGCTGAATCGCCATCAGGAAGAATGTACACACGTGTTGATCGACACACAATTGTGTGGTATCATCCTAGGTGTGCTGGTGTTCGTATCTACAGTTTGGTTTTTACTGCCCGTCATAATGATTAGACTGGGTTTTTCCCTGTTTCTTTTCTTTCACTTTGACAAGGTGAGTCAATTGTAAATACGCGGTTTTCCTAAGTTCTGATCAATCTGGTTGCAAATGTATGCGTGATTGGCCATTGTTAACAGCAGATTAGATATTTGGGCCAACGAAGTAAATCTGACCGTCGGCAAACTTGCTGGATAGTGTTACAGTAGCCGAGGATTTTGTCTGGTGTTATCAGCATGGATACGGTCAACCGGTTATAGGAGGGATTGTCGCACCCCCGGTTTGGTTGTTCATTTAGTCTCCGTCGACTAACCTGGAGAATGTTCGAAGCTTCTGTACTCGTATATTTACTGGCCTGGTTTCTTATTTTTAATGCCAATTATCCTGTTAGAGACGTGCCAAAAAGTATGCCTTCTTCCTTATCGGACTAGTTTATGGGGCATGAATATTAGTTTATTATTGCGTACACATTCGACACTGAAGATGAATGTTAATTATTTTTTAACGCTAAGTTATTCAATGCACAGTAGTCCTGTTGTATGATCAATGTATAAGTCTGTTGCAATTTCCATACCTGATATCTTAGTAGAGTTACGTTACCTAAGGTAGCTCAAGTTTAAACTGCACAATACCCATGTGTAACCGCAGCGTTCACTTACAGATGGAGCTTCCACTCAAACCCTTTTGAAAAGGCATACCAGACTGGAGGTTCGGTCCTGTTGGAGCTCTTCAGGGGTGCACACCATTACCAAGACGGCTTTGGTCTCCGGTCCACATTTTCGTAAGGCAACCATTGTTGCAATGAGCCTACAGTGAGTACGACACACTTTTCGAAACCGAATTCTTCGTTATATTTGCGTGGGAATAATGTTCAGGTTACCTGATTTTTTCTAAAGGCGATGGTTATTACCTCTCGAAAAGAACAAACCTCGAGTCCGGTGCCTCTTTACTGATGGGACTGACTGAAGATTCTTCGTGAATGTAGAGGGTGCGGTTAATTGTGAGTGAGGTTCAACTTTAAATCAGTCAAAGCTCAGACTACTCACCATTAAGGTAGTACATTAGGCAAGTCAGTTAATGGTCATGTAGTTGTTTCCTCGTGGTCTTCTTCGAAACATCTAACCCGCTCCGGTTCAGTGGATAGCGGCTGTCAAAATAAGCATAATCCCATCGTATGACCTCATCCTGTGTACACAACAGAATTGCAACCACCGTGCCATGTTTATCGTTATTATGCCGACACTTCTGCAGAATCTAGTTCACGTGAAATGACAGCGCCACAAGCGAGAAGTTCGTTCGATATTTACTGGTTTTCTCTGTCAGTTTTTTTTGGGTTTACCGATTATTCATCTGGCACACTGTTGGCGATTAGTGAAGAATTGTGATTTTTGCAAGCTGTACACCACTCGTATTTGAGTGTAACTGTCTTATAATAATAGGTTGAGTTAGCCAATTTGAAAAAAGCACTAGAATCGAAGTTCGCCCATGTTAGAGTTCACCAGCTGTGTATATTGCTCCCCAGATCAAGAAGTGAGCTCCGATTTTCCTGCTTGTGGGACGTGTTAATTGAGCACTGCCTAGCTGACCTCGTGAAAACCACAGCCCATTGGTCCTACTTGAACTTGAATCACCATTGAGTACAATCCAGGTTGCTCAACTGTGTCTACAGAAGAGACAGCTACTGTTCTATGAATTTCAGTCAGTGAACGTGTGATCTGGACTTTCTCACAGGCAACTGCAGCTAGACGCCTACAAATTAATCAGTTCTACCTAATGTCAAGGTTACATGGTAGTGATCTACTCACCCGCCTCTAAACTGCGAAGATCGGATTACAAAATACGACCTGACAGGGATGTGAGCCACCCATCAGATGTAAATCTACAAATTGATGCTTCTTTTCAAAGTGCATCAACCGAAAATTTCATCCGAGACGTTAGCATAACCGCTTGTCATGTACAGTAGTTATGTACACTTCCTGTTTGCAGTCTAACTCAGGTTTAAACATACTTTCGGGAAGTTTTTGTTCCCCTAATAATAAAACGCTGAATTTTTGTCGTCAGTTAGTGGCTGGCGCATCGTAAACCAAGGACCACGCAGATGGACAGTTTGTTCTGATTAGGATAATCAACCTACATCAGGCTTTCCAACTTAACATGAAAGTGTGTACTGGTTGCAGGCTGTTTGTTATTAACAACCAGTTTGAAACGACCTCATAACCGGACAGGAAATGTGACCCAATTAGCGAACTGGTGAGACAGTTAGTAGTATGAGCCACTGACTGTGGTTACGTTAAGCGCACCAAGTGAACAGTTTTTTGCAAATGGGTCTGATATACATGAATTTGTAACGCGTGTAATGGTCGATTTTGCCAGTCAAAAAGTACCATGTTTTTAACAACAGAAATTGTATTCCTTGCGTAAGATATCCTCATTTTCTGACATTGTACTGTCATCAAACTTCCGGTGAAAATGCCGTGTGTTCTTGCTGTTAACCCCTCAAATTTCGCAGTTACGATACCTTGGCTCAAAGTTGATTTATTATAGATAACCGAACCCTAACAGTAAACCCTGTCCTTGCCTGCTTATCAGAACTGACTATTTCACAGCCAACTTATTGCGTTTTGCTTTTTCAACATCGTGATTCTGTTACAGTAATTTCTGTTTTTGCAAACGTGTAACCAGAGAGTTGTCATTCCATTTTTTATGTGTAGAAGCGAGCTGAAAGCAGGTCTGAGCTCCACTGAACACATATCGGCATGTTGCTTGTTTTCGATTGTCACAGAGGATCCATTTCTTACCACAAGCATTTATTCCTCCTAATGACAGCTTTCTGTCGTTTCCGAATATCATCGACGAAAAAACTTCCAGATGACGCAGTTTCTGGCTGTTCGTTAAGGTAAACGAAACCCAAATTTCTTTTCGCTTCTTTATAGCTCATCCAATTTATTATAGTCATATTGAATGAATGCTAGTACGGTTTTGGAGCGGAAGCCTGTAGATCTCAACTTCATTTTTATGTCCAAGATAAATCAACGGAGTTTCTGGTCTGTTTAAATTGCATTGTGGGAAAATGGGACCAGGAGTTGCTAACCTAAATAATATCCCAATATTTAACATAAAGATGCTTTGGTGCATCTTTCCATCTGGACAAACCACAATATGGTTTGGAATAAGCGCATCTAAGGTCGAGGGAGGAAGTTTGTTGGTGAGTATGACTATAAAAGCTGATAAATGTTTTATCGAAAAATAAAAGAATCACTTGTTTGTAAACCGTACCACTATTTTCTCTAAGATGGCTTGTGCTGCGACTGCGAAAAACGACTGCAAATTCAACCGAAACAAAAATACGCCAACATCAGACCATCACGCGTGTATCTAATGACCTATTTAATTTGGCAAGGTGGACTTCACATGAAAGATTGTTTAGTTCCCACACTAATCTCACGAAAGCTTTTTCAATAGGTACAGTATTAAGTGCACATTTTTCAACTCGGAGTGCACACATTGCGTCCACGTCATGTTCATGTTGGCTGAGATCTCCTCATATGCCATGTTTTAAAATCCCATTGAACGAAAGTGTACTATTCGAACTTACCTCCGAAAGGTCGTACACAACTATACTCAAAAGTGGCGAACCATTTGTTTAAACTTGCGGTACTTTCGAACTTAGTTAATTGGAGATGAGTCAAAAAGTATGCCGTCAGCTTATACTTTAAAGGGGTATTCAGACACAAAACCATCTTAACATGACCCCCCAATTATTCTGTAGGTCCTAAGTTTGTGTAATAAGGGTACAAGTGCCATGCAAACAAAAGTTTTAGCAGTTTCAACGAATATGGCATCTTTGTTTCGAGCTCCTTTGTAACTACTCCCAAAGAAGAGTAACTGTATCATGCAAGAATTTCGTAGAACATAGCCATATTATGTAGGTGAATTAAAAAAGTTATCTATATTATGAACATTTTAATATTTCGTATAAAGTGCTACTCATGCTGATTAGTTTGTTGCTGTTGGAAGTCTAAACGCATGGAAATATGACCATTGATCTGCGTGATAACTGTTCTTGGGCTTGGCCAACGGCGTCAGTGATACTAGGAGCGCACCATTCAAGCTCGTCTGTCTAATGAAGCACTCTCAACATGTAGTATTTTTGGAAGGTATCCAATTGTGCCATTCCCCGAGCACACTACTTACTTCTTACGACGTCACGGTCTTAAAGTGTAGCACCTTAAAAAGTAGTTTATTTCAAAATGTCTGACGTCACGTAAACCAATTTTTTTGCCCATGGGAGTTTAACTGTCGATGTTGTCAGCTCCATGCGTCTTTTAATAAGTTCTGCAGGAAAAACGTCTTTTTCGAAAGTCCGCCTTAACATGACACCTGCGTGTTAGCAACATGTGTCGGATCACGTGGGTTTCCTGCACTCTATGCGGTCGACCGGGCGATTCTTATCAGCTTATCTCACCCCAAGGAAACGGATGACCCGGATTACTGTGTCCGGACAGTCTGGAACAAGCACCGGGACCATGAATCGGACAAAAGTTAACACCGTTACCGTTCTGGGTAAAGTTGCGTGTGTTAACAACCACTGTCTGGCCAAACAGCTTAGCACATTCAGTGAATTCAACAGGGCTCAGTTATCACAAAGCGGAACGGTTGACAAACAGGACAACTTAACAAGATAATAGGAGCCTTATTATTTCCGATGCTTTTAAATGTAGCAAAACTGAAAGTGAATATGATTAAACGCATCTGATCAAACGCCTGAGAGAACTGCACAACGAACATGCAGCATTCGGTGTTCTATCGTTTCACTCAACAATGCTTATGTCTCACAGACTTTCTGATCGGCCCCTGTTGAAAATCAACACTATACTTGCGTTTGGTTCCCGTTAGAGTCCGTTACTAGTAAATATCTTTGTAACGGCTAGGATTAGAACGTCGATCGCGTTTTCATGAGGCAACCATGTTGGCCACTGCTCCACTGATCTCATTAGGCTTGATCGAATCATCTTATGTACTACTGAGGAACTTTAAAAAGAGCGAAACTTGAGTCTAATGCTTCTTTTAGAAAGGCGCTAACTGGAATGTCTATTGGAATACGAAAGCTACGATCATATATGGGTAATGTCCAGTTTATACAAAATCAAAATCCCCTACTACCCATCAGTGCTGATGTCAATCACCATTGGTTAACAAACTCTTAACAATTCTCAACCGAGTACGTAGAGTAACAAACTTATCTACAAAGGTGTATATACAATCCGACATGTGAAAGCCAGTCATGTGAGTGATCGTGGGTAACACAATCGGTTTCATTCTTGCTGGCGTGTAGATAGACTACGACCACACAATGTTTGATAAACTGTCCAATGCAAATATACTGGAACTGCCCGAGATCAGCTGTGTGGAATATTTCTAAATCTGGAGGTCAGTTATATGTTACATTTGCATAATAGTTGGATCCAACTTATACGGAAAAATGTACAACCGGATTGGGACACACGGTTTCATTTATTTATATGCTACTTATAAAGAAACCGTTTTATAAAAGCCTTCAAATGTAGCCGAACTTTAAACATAACACTTTTTCAGTCTCCTGATTAGTGCGAGTTTACACAAGCTTAAATTTTTGACGAAATGAGAACGAAACAATTCAGTGACTGCAGCTGATTCAGGTGACGGAATGTTATCGGCTTGCCCAGGGTAAAAGCAGACAGACAATCTGTTCTAAACCAACACGCATATTTAAAGCGGGTCTTTTTGTCAAAACAAACTGCTACAAACATCTTTAATTGAACCTACTAATTATGTTAACAAATTTCCTATTTGTCGTATAACAGTTGTGTCCTGGGTCTCGTCTGTATATTCATACTTCATGAACTGCAGAAAGAGAGATAGTAACTATGTGACAGCTGACAAAACAGGACTACACGTAGGTGACGAAGGTCCAGTTTCGAGGTTTAATAGACCTCTAGAAATGAGATGAAGGTCGCCCTGTTTACTAGCACACATACAAGATTAGGAGAGTTGTTTAGCTGAGAAGTAGAGGAGATTGAGAAACAACTTAAATTTATCTCAAACGTGGTGAGTCAGCTTTTGAAGGTTGCGGATAAGACAATCTATGTAATCACTCCAAGTCCAGAACATATTAATTCGAACTGGATCAATAGGCCATCACTTTTCCTTGCAAATTCTTTAACTAATGATTATCAAGCATAAAGGTGGAAGTGTCTGGTACACACAGAATCTGATCAGATCCATCATACATTGCGCTGACTGAAAAACTATCATTTGCAGAATACCCAAATAACCTATATTGTGGGCATTCAGTCTTGTTTTTATGGGATGGTTCTCCCCATGTCGTGGTAACTCCGCCTTTTCCGAGGTTAGATCGTACAGTAATTTTATCTCTAGGTTTTCTGTTTACATACTGTGTTGTAAATGCGCCGTCTTACTAATTAAATTAAACGCTTCTGTTCTATTCCTTGGGCTCTTTCAAAATGGTGTCTAAGTATTTTTTTGTAACACTTCTGTGAACTGGGATGCAGTCACAACGAATCTTGCACCGGTCACTAAAACTAGTTTTTGGATGTGACGGTTAGGGCACAGTTTGTGAAGTTTGGCTTCGAGACACTGAAACAACCTGAAATCAATAAGTCTGAATGACGTTGTGATCGGACAAACGTTGCTATACAATAGAAAGGTTTGGCTATGCTAAACGTTACTGGCCATAGCAAAACAATATTTTGCATCGGTTTAGTTTTTCAATCTTAGTCAGCTTTTCTGTAATGAAGTCCAACAACAGCTTCGAATATTTGAATTTGAATGACTAGATTAAGGTCTGGCCTATAGGCCAAATTACTGTAGTGGCATTTGGTGGCACATACTCCGAACGCATTATACAAAAAACATCTCAAAGACACGATTCTCAACGAAGAGAAACTCCTTTCTGTAGCAATACTCGACGGTTCCGATCTGCTATTTATTCCTGAAAATATTTGTGATCATCCAGGAGTTTTCCGAATCACATCGTGGGATTGACAAATTTTCGCCACTGATACCTCAATGACATCCTGGAATTTTGTATTTTCCAGGCTTTTCCAGAACTAGTTTCCAGTCACTTGTGTCGCCGCAAGGATAATTAGGAATGGTGGGAGATATCTATTACTCTTGCTCCTAATCCTTTCACCCTACTCGTCTGATGAATCAGATCCTTGGAATATAGGCTGCCTCACCAACATTGAAGGCACTTTTTGGGCATATTTGCTGACAAACTTTGGTTGAATACGTCCAGTTCAGTCTGTGGAACCGTACATCGTTCACTAAAGATCTAAAAAATATAATAAGTACTCTGACAACTTCCCTAAATGAAGTCAGATCACGTTCACTCCGCCGAAGACATAGTCAACCTAAGTAGCATTTCAGGCTCTCTATTTCATGAACTTCGCTTCGCTGGAAATCCCATTTTCGTGCAAAACGCGTCACCGTATTTCATTAACATAATAGTAAGTTGTGAGTGGTTAAGTAATTCAGACATCGAACCATTCACCTTCCCAACTTCATCGTGTTCATGTGGCCATCAAGAACTTGGAAACTCGTGTTTCCAGATGGCGTCTTCCTGCACTGTCCCTCTGGAAACATTCGTAGCTTTTATAACTAATCACGGTGTAGGCTGATCTTCAACTGACCATCTTAACACTAGTGTGTAGTAAGGGACTAAAGTTAAGCACAATTCACCACCGATTACGTCTATCACATTCCCGTAAACTTTTCGATCGACTCATTTCAAAAACATTACTGTAGGCACGTTTTTTCGCCTGTTGGAATCTGTTTGAAGAATTCTTCAACTTCAGATTCCTTTTGACGGGGATTGTCTCTATCGGTCCATTGCTCATCAGTTAATACAGCGGAAAATTGCGGCACCAAACTTGCAATCAAGATATTCGATAACCGACAGGAAGCCCTTGACCCTTCTAGATGACCCAGCTCACTTGGCTCAGTACTTACAATTCATCGCATCACATTATTTACGCGAAAACATAAATACCTTTCTGTTCTTTATGATCAGCTCCGATAGTGGGGGACAGTTGAGTGACGGTTAATGAACTCGCATATTTCAAAACCTTCTGTAGTAAATTTCATCTCTTTGTCAATGCGGTTTATATCGCCAGTTCAAACCTAGCTGGGGCCTAATCCCCTTTAAAAATGTGATTACATTTGCTATTTGTTTACCAGTTCTGAAATTCTATTGTATTCCGTAATTGCACCAATTGGTTCCACCGGGCACAATCGGACTCTGTAGGCCGTAGAATCTATTGGCAGGTTTACCTAACCCTCAGCGCGTTTTTTCTAGCCTTTTTGTTCTCTTCTGTTCTCTTTTTGTTTTCTTCAATCCAGACGAATCTGATGTTTTCTGTACTTTGCTCCTTTCGACTGTGTTTAAGCTAACATTTACCTAATGCAATAGGCTAGCTACTTTTAAGGCCACTCGCTTTTTTGCACTAGTTTACTCAATTTTCAGCTCAGAATGTTCATTATGCAGAAGTACACAAGACCATTAAGTACGATGTTTGCCACTTGTTACTATTATCTAGGCATCCTTAAATTGACACCAATAGTAAATCACAAAATTGGGTACGTTATGATTATATTGTTACCTATAGCTACCGCTATCCAGTAAAACTGTATGACTGTTATTTCGTCTCATGACTGTGAGTAATGCTGAGTTGGTGATCATTGCTAGGTGTGCTTTTCCTACTGTGATTTGAATGTGTTCAGGACTGGCATATGGGTTATGTGACTTTGTCCATATCATGCCGAACGAAGTTATTAGAGCAACAGAGTGAAAAGGTTCTGCTCCGTATAGATATGCGAATGGGAGCGACTAAATAAACCTGCAGCGATTACTGACAGAGTAAAACGGTAGAACGATCAGAATGACGACAGGCTATCAAAACAGTGTAGAGGTAGACTACACAATTTTCCACTGTGATTAGGAGTCATGCCCCAACTTTTGGGCGTTTAACCGTTAGTTTTAAACATCATGTTGTTCTTTTTGTCGATTGTTCCGTTGCTGTTAACCCCACGCCATTTTCCTGAGCCTTGCGTCTATACTTTTCGAACTTCCATCCATGCTCTGTCTGATGTATAAAATACCACTAATGTGGTAACATACGTGAAACGTTTTTGGTGAGCATTTTTTAAGAAGAAAATGAACATACCTGCCATTGTCTAGTAAAGCTGTCCGTAAAAAGCGATTTCACTAAGTTACCTATGTTCCACCGGTGTCGTTTAATGATAATACCAGATAGAATTTTAACCTCTCGGACAGAATGTGATATTTGTGTGACCGCAATTTCATCAGGAATCTTGCCAACAGAACTCTCGCGTGACACATTCTTCAGTGTGTGTGACCTTTTCTGCTACCTAAGCGTGTTGGTCAGGCTTGTGTGCTGTTTTGATCCGGATGGCTGTGCTGACTGCGACCTCAGTCGTTGCAGGTTCAACGATGTCAGATTAGCCAAAGGGGAGCAGCCAGGCAAAAAGCGGATGCATCGGTTGTGAGGTGTTCACTGTGTATGGCGTCAGTGTGTTCTGTTTCGGTTGGGTTTGTCTGTGCAGTATTATCTCTATGGGAATGTACCGAATGTCTTGGGTTGTGACTGTCGAGCCTGTTCTGGATGGTTGATGCTGCTGCGTATGTGGGCGTGTGTGTCACCCGCTGCCTGGTGGTAGAGGCTTTTGAGCCAAAGGCTTTGGTTGAGGGCCCTAATCGCTCACCTGTCTAGGTCTGGGCGTCATGGCAGTATCCTAAGCCCATAAAAACTATGACTTTACAACAGAAACCAAATACCATACTGCATCGGCCGTCGCGCAGGATAAACCGGGTCGTCCTATCTGCTGCACATGGCAGGGTGGATAGGCGATAATATGCTACTGCCAATCACTTACCCTCATACTGTTCCCTCAATATTAATCCCCGAGCAGATAATGCTGACTCAAGTTTCAGTAACCCGAAGAGCAACCTTAAACAGGTCAGGGGACGCAAGACGCTCTGTGTTGGAGCATGAAATGTGCGCACGCTGCTGGATCGATGCAGTTCCAAAGGACGGCCAGAACAGCGCACTGCACTGATCGCGATGGGACTGCGTCGCTATGGAATCGACGTAGCAACCTTGACTGAGACAAGGCTTGCGGACCAAGGTAAGTTACGGGAAGCAGGTGCCGGGTACACCTTCTACTGGATAGGTAACCCGACAGACGGTGCTCGGGAGCATAGTGTCTGCTTTTCAGTCGCTGATCGAATCAACGCTTTGATGATAGGCGAACCGCACGGCATCAGCCCTCGAATGCTGTCTATGCGCCTGCGACTCTGTCGAGGTAAGTGTGCTACATTTGTTAGTGTTCATAGTCCGACTATGTGTCACACTGATGATACGAAGGACCAGTTCTATGATCAGCTGTCCGCCACAATCCGGTCGGTGCCTGTGACTGATCGACTGTTT
>JTDE01004992.1:39091-53822 GCA_014338405.1 Paragonimus skrjabini miyazakii
CTGACCGTTTGGGATTAGTTGGTCACCAGCGTACTCATAATGCACCGTCGGCGAAGAGACAACGAGTACGTTAGGCTCAGGTAGGTCATATCAGCATATCCATTCTACTTCTGTTAACTACTGCATCAACCAAGACCATGGTCGTTTGACAACAAATCCGCTCCTCTTTTCAGAAACTTGGGTGTCTGTGATCTTCTACCTATTCTTTTCTTGGGTTTTGTTGGTGTATTGAATGATGAATCGCCTGTCTAATCTTTTCGTAGTTCAACGTTGAGTTTTGTTCTTTAACTTTACCCTCTCTAGAATGCATAAGCATGCACTCGTATACTAAAATGCTTCTTGTATTACATTTCACACATTTTTCTTCCTAGTATAGATCTTGTCTTTGCAGTTTCTCTCTCTGTTTATTTTCCGAGAGATAAGGGTTTCCTTTACGTGCTAGCCATTCAATTGGCTAACCGGCACTGACCAGCTGGACAAAATGGCCTTACTCACACAGCTACTGGTCTTATTCCTTCGGGTTTACACCGGATACGTGGTGTGTGAGTGGAACCGCAAATGGTGCATCGCAAGCCACTTGGGGTGACGGTTTAAAGCGCAGGCGTCCTTTGGCTTCGGTCACTGTGACAGGTTAATCCGTTTCGGATGCTGCCAACCATGTTGAAATCTGTTAATAGTGCACATCTTTGACACGGCCTGGATTTGAACTTCGGCTATGCTTCAATGAAGTAATTGTGTTGGCCATTGCGCCATTGATCTCACATTAGATACAACTAAGCACCGGGCCGTATTCGCTTGTCAGTAATACTCAGATTACTCCATCACCTTGAGAGGACACACAGTTGCTGTCCTGTTAACTCTTATTATCTTCTTTCAGAAAATGGTCGACTACAAAATCCAAAATCAATTTTAAAGGATCTTCAACTTAAAACAACTTAATACTTAGAATTTCCTCTCTTGGTCACTTTTACGTGCACTGTAATTCAACTTAAACCCTACTGCAGTCATTATTGCCGGCAAGTTCGTTTAATCCCTGCCTCAGTTAAATCAGGTGGAGTTTCGCTTATCGTAACAGAGATCAGAGATTGACTCGTTTGACATTGTATTGCCGGCTCGGACTCAACTTGAAATGAACACGGTTGATGGTCACAACTTGTTGCGCTCTAACATAACACTTTAATTTAACTCGCAGGGGCAGAGAATGAAAACAATTCATCAAGCTGTACCACTGACACTGTGCGATAGCCTACTATGTTGTGACAGACTCTTCCGCTCAGTCCGATGAGGAAGCAGTTGGTGTGCCAACGCCTGGTGTAGATATGGTCGTTAATACTAGTTTACATGCCTGACCCTAGTCAGACTGCTCAACGTATTGAATAAAGTCGTTGCCATTTGGCTACTCTGAAATGACAGCATATGTCTCCCTTGGGAGGACAGCCTATTGACTAGTTTGGACCAAGACAGAGGAACAATAGGACAAAGCTTATAAGCAAAAGGTTGAATAAGATGCCAGTCAAAACAAAACCGAATCGGTACGAATGTGTGTGAATCAGTCATTCACAGGTTGGCAAGCCATGTAAACTCCGGACAACTCCTGGGATCAGTTTGTCGAATGACAGTACGATAAGTGTCATCACGGAACTGTGGTGGGCGTTTATTTTTTTTATTTCAAGGTTGTAGATGCTCGTACATTGAAATAAGCACCTTCCAGGCATACCATAATATCTCATTGCTTTGTGGGGTTGGCATCTGACTGACTATCATTGACTCTCCAAGAAACGCTGGGGAGCTGGGTAGGGTCCCATTAGTTAAATCCATCATGGTTTTGGAACACCGACACTTACTCAATGCCCGCCACTCATGCAGGTCAAATGTATTACAGTATAACTCCGTGGTAAGTTATGATAGATATTACAAATTGAATAGCACTCAACTATATGGCTAAGCATAAACTGAACGTGCAAAATTAGGTGTGGCTCCACCCGACTGTAAATATTTATGTGGATTTATACCTGGTATTAGCGCTTCCAAATGTTTCATCTTACACCAAACTGTAAACGAATGACTACCAAAGCATGCACTGATAAAACCAAACGTACTGAAGCAGTGTTAACTAGAGATAATGTCTTCCCTTTTATGACTCAGCAGGTCCTTATTTTTCAAATGAGGATGCTGATCTGCGTAACGTTTATACAACACAACAACAAGACCGGTAGTTCGGGATAATTAATGAGAAGTGTAACACAAACACAAGCACACACACTTAAAGTAATTACACGTGTTTTATTTACACGGCGGTTAGGATTTACTCGTGATTCAATATACTACGATGTCTCGCAATTTAACTTGATAAAGACAGTTGTCCTAACGTCTGAGTAGGTATGACTGAACTGTTCACCACTCAAACGCTATAGTAAGAAGAACGCTGATAATACATACCTTCCAAGCCACCTATTAGTAAAACTGGAAGCAGCTAAATGCATCGCGAAGCTGTTTTGTTATATATACATATATATATATAATTTCACAAGATACTGAAAGCCATAGATACTAACACAGGTGTGGTTGTAATCCGTAGGTCACATGGTTCTGCCCTCCGCTTCGTAGTTTTAACACATCTTGCTGGTCTTTGGTACATCACTCAGATTGTTCAAACGCATGCACGTCCACTTGATGGGAGAAAACGGTCAGTAATTCCATCAGGTCAAGGACACTATGCTTCAACAAAGCTATCTAATGGAATCTAGTATGCTGCCGGTACTGTCTCTAGATGCTTCTCTTTTTAAAGGTAACTGTTTTCATTCACAGAACATACTACTATATCATCGTCATTTATCGTTCCTCAACAGTTCGGTATGCATTTGAGCCACATTTTATTAAGTGAGGTGCATTAGGTATCCCAATATCAGACCTGTTCAGTCATGGTCGCGATCAGTCAAAGATGTAACTATTTCAGTGGACAGTTGTAGGTGTACATCGATCTACACTCTCAGTGGCAAAAGATGATGCATCTTTTCCTGAACGTAAGCCACAACCCTTTCATTCATAATCTGCTGTTCCCGATAAGACCATTTTTATCGCGCTCGATTTGAGAGTTGAGTTTTCTCTAAACAACCGTAAGAAGTATTGGACGTTTCATTTCTCCTCAATTTGTGCTCTACACCATCAGTATCCATATAAAGTTTTATGATTGTTTCGCTGTTGACTGTGAAAGCACTTTTGCTAAATTAGTATCTAAGTGTACTCTTTAGAAGCATCGTGAGTATATGGAATACAGTATTTTGCTCAGCCTTGTAAACACCTGGGTTATCTTACTGTGCTCTCATCCAGAAAAAACAATGGGACATTAGGTTATGATACGTGAATGCACAGCGTATATTGCAGATACGCCTTTCAAGTATAAAAATGACTGATTATTGTACCACATAATACGCTTGCTTTCTAAGATTCTGTCACGCTGCCGGCATTGCACTGATACTCATGTTAACTTTACACAGCGGAAGAGTAAACTATCGAAAACATATCGAATGTATGGCAAACATGTAGCATTTCCAAATAAGTTTTTAGTTTGGCTGCTCACTGCTTGTGGTTAAAAGCACATCTATCGCCAAAAAGTCGATCATCTGTTGGACTTCTTTGAAGGAACATGCTTTTGAACAAATTATAACCAGGCGATGTGATACACCGACCAAGTTGACGGGGAATGTCGATTTAGTAATGAGCTGTCTCTCGATATTACGTCGTTTTGTTTATAACAGAAATGAATTTACTCAAATCTAACACAGTGGACAGATGTTTAAGTTATCTTCGTGTACAAAGTAGTGTTGGTATATTTTCTATACAAGTTGTGGACCAGGTTTCTGTAACCAGAGTTGCAATTAATCGAGTACTGACGACGTCGACTCCTAATAGGACGGTTGTAGATGCCAGATATAGTTATTTCGATTGTATCTATATTTCGGATCTCTAACAGTGTGCAGCCTACGTGAGATTCGAATCGTCATGTAGTCGTAAACCGTTTGTGCAAGTGAAAACTGAAAATATAAGTTGAGCGGCTGATATTGACGACTAAGAGCGGTGTAATCATTAGAAAATCCACAAAATGAACAAAAAAGTGGAGACAACGTTACGTGAATTATTTAAAATAACATCATCATTCTTTAGTTCAGGTATTTAACGTGACCTATAATAATCGGTCAAATATAGATAACCATAAATGAATGTGAAGGAAGAGAGGCATATCAATAAGACACAGGTTACCGCAAAGATCCACATTTTGGACAAACCCATTTGTAGTTTACTTAAACTGCCTAATATATATTTGGCCATAAACTCCAGCATATCTACAAAGCTGAACATCCTGTGGCAAGTAGTAAACTGTCAAATGTGACTTTGCCTGACTTGCCAAATTTGGTTCTGTCGTCTAGATGCAAGTACTGTTTATAGGACCGGTTGTTAAGTGAACAGGATGGCCTGTAAAACCAAGTTTGTTGGTTCGTACCTCTTTCTATTTAAATCTGCATGGTGACTCTTAAATAACAAATACTTCAAGAGGTTTTACTCACTTCGTCAACAGAGACGAATAGAGAATTTGCGAAGTATTTCTTAAGTATTTATATTTCATGCGAGAGCATAAAAACCACCGTATGATGGCTGACCGTTGAAACCTTGAGTAACACACAGAACCAAAATAGTTGTCAATCTGGACCCTTCTTGGCTGGTGTACTCACTTAGTTTATTATGACTTCTTACCCGAAGAGCCTGGAGTTGTATGACTACTTCCGTCATTCATCAGTTTCCGTGGCTAGACTTAATCCACACAGTTTATTATTTAAGATTTCCAGTGAGAAAATTAACAGCATATTTTGAACCATTATCTACTTTCTTGAAAACCCACTTTTTGAAACAATGTTTCCAGATAAAAACAAACATATCAACCTCTCTCCTTGGCGCAGACAGCGGAGGAGTGATGTATTCGAACAGCCTATAAACTACTTCTTGGTGTACTTCTTGGTGGTGTGTACTGTTCCTACTCACAAGCGCCACTTGATTGAGGTGACTGCGGGCGGATCCACTATGGCAGATGAGGTTAATGCACTAATCGTTATTAGTTCAAATCTGCCCCTTGGCTCCTGCACTGCCACCCGTATATTCCAAGTAGGATATCATTTCGAAAGAAAACGGCGTTGCCAGTGTTGTCTGCACTTGTGGGCGGTTGCAACCCAGACTGTCTACATCTCACCATCACCCTGGATACTTCCGAAATGTTGACTTACAATTAATCCAGCTGCTAATAACAGTTAAACACTTAAATCAATAAACCAACATACATTTTTAGGTCAAATATTGAAATCACTTGCTGTTGACACGTGTCGTTTGCTGGAACTTATGCGCTTTCGATCACAGCACTGAACTGAACATCCAATTTCCGTCCGCTGTGGGAGTTAATAATGAACCCTGCGATAGTAGATTAAATGCTCCTTCAGATTCGTAAAACGTCATTACGATAAACAACGTGTATTTAGTAAATCAGTGTACGCTTCCAATAACTGTATTCTTGATAGTCATGGAATACTGTTACTAGCAGCTAATGCGAAATAGTGTGGGCCAGTTTGCTGGTTGAGGCTTGGTAATAACGTCGTACCGTTCAGTAGTTTACCTCAGTCAATAGAACGTACGACGTCGTCCTTTTTACAGGGGTTCAACGGATAGGCCAAGCAGTTTTTGGTCAGCCCTACTAGCACCTTCTGATGAACGAATATTTGCCGTCCAACCAGAGCTGAACTATTATGAGGGATCAAACTTTTAGATAGTCGTAGGTCAACCAAACAATATGGGCTTTCTTCCGTTCTTTTTAGGCATGGGGTGCTGTATTCAGTCAGAAAGCTAAACGTTCCGTTACAAAAGATCATGAACAAACAAACAGGTTCAATAAATTAAAACTCGTTCATAAAGTCCTTAGTTTCAAAAGAATTTGCGTAAGGTATGTCATAACTATCGAAATTACTGAATATTTCGAATGTTCCTGGTGTAGTTCCGACACAATAGGAAGAATTGCTTGGAGAGCAGACAAAGATTTGTCTTGTCTGTGATTACATTCATCACATCTTTGTTTCCTGAGCTAGCAGAACGAGATCACGAATATACAGTACCAGTATCCACTATGTTTCTGTGCTTGTGAAAGACTTCCGAGTCAAATTACGGGGAAATGCTTTGAAGATGTCCCATCCAGAAAGGTGTCTGTGAACTGGGTTAACTCACTCAGGGCACTTTGCTGTCCGCCCACGGTCTAGATAACTGAGCGCGCTTAGTTAAACTTGTTATGTAACATCCAAACTAGTACACTAAGGAGTTTTTCGGTCTTGCTTCTCAAGTAAAAACTTTGCTATCGGCGATATCTTACTGAGTTTTGCGGAGGAATGTTAACATAAATAAATGAAACCGCAACCGGATGACGAACGTGACGAACAGTTTACACACAAGTTATATTGCTACCCACGCTGCTCAGGTTGTTTCTAAGAGATTCCTGACTTTGATTAGTCCTTTTGTTCATTTTGTGTTCATTTGTGTACTGGTTATGGCTCCTACATTCAACAATGGTGGTTAATTTTTTTAAGCGAGAGAATTCCTTGTGTTAAGTGATTAGGCAATCGGTGATGTGATCAATAACTGATTAGTTGTAGAATGAAGATTATCGTTCGCCGGATGGACAAACAGAAAGGCATGACTTGAAACGTTTCATTGCGTACGAATCTCTTGTGTAGAGGGTTTCCAAAATCGTTGGTTTTCCATAATCTTTATCCCTTAGAGATGCGCACATATAGTAACATCACATCATAAAGAACAATATGGTTTGCCGATATGTTTTCAAACCAAACAACTATAATAGGTTAATAAGTGATGAACTAGATATATAGACCCAAGCGACAACTTTTGCGAATACTAACTTAGTAAAAGTTCGGGTATTCGGATTACTTCACACTGAACACCACCCACACATGATAACAACCTTTTCATTCAGACAGGCCTTTCGATTAGCCCATTTCTAAAGAAAACACTAGACCAGAGTTTCATTTTTATTAGAGCTCATCAGTAGTACATATTCCCCCTTCGAACCGGAGTTTGCGGTTCAGTTGTTGCGCTTACAAAACTAGCCTATTAGACACAACACCAGTAATCTCACAATAGGCATGACGGAGTGATCATACCCCAGCGGCCAACTTCAACCTTGTATGTATGGTGATTAACCGTAATACGAAAGAAACTCGAGTTTACTACTTCTTATCGAAGTGGGCTAGCTGAAGTTTTTATCTAGATGCGAGGACTGTGATCAAGTGTGTGGTGTTCAATTTGGAATGCAAGTTTTTGCATGTAGGTCCATGCTGTATGTACACTACCGAGTTTAAATTGTAAATTGTGGCTTGTATGCTGCGTATATCGTGGGGTTGAGGTAAAGTCCTCGTTTCGTTGTTTGACATCAACCTGGTGTTATACAGCGGTTACACACTGACAGATGCAATACAGGCTTGTAATCAGTGGCGCTGCTGTGTTTTTCCAGTCCGTTGTTTAGCTCAATACAGTGTGTCACATATGGTGTTCACTAAGTCCATAGTATCGCAGTCGAACGATACGTCCAATAAACAAATATGAAGCCTGTGCAGTTACTCACAGATCTATCTGGACTACTAGCAAGAAGCACGTAACTGTCAGTCACTATTGTTATGGCCTGATAGACGGGCTGCTGCGCGCCAGAAGAGATTTCAGACAGCATTTGTAGTGACCACTCGATTGTCAAATAACAGTATCACTAGTCGTCAGTTAGTGCTTTAGGCAACTTATGTGGTAGTAGCTGAACCATGTGATCGCCATGGGTTGGGCGGCGACGTTAACCAGCACAGACTTCACAACAGAAATAAGGCTACCTTCGATTTACGGATCTCAGGGAACCGGTGAACTGCAACCAGCTTTTCAGCTTCCAGCTTGCAAGCCGTGACTAGGTGGTATCATAAACGTTTGAAAACCAATCAATCCCTTTGACAAGGCGACTTCGACGAATGATTCAAAGAGACACGGTAAACCACAAAAAGCCGTAAGAAAAACACCAAGACTTTAGGAATACAACAAGCATCCTGCAGCGCCCAGCGGATTGCTTCGCGGATTTGCTACCTCTTTAAGTCTTCAGAACATAACATTTCGAGACAGCTCTACTGATGCGGCTCAGCGGTCACAGGTATCCGCATGAAACGTCCACTGGTTATCGGGCCCGTAACCCCAACTGCAGGAGAAACATTCATACCACACTGAGTATAGGTGGCGTGCTATTCGTGCAACTGGTTACATAGAGGCGAAGGATTGTATATGTCTATCAGTCATAAACAAAGCATTGCTGGATCGGCCGACTACAACACGTGATGTCCCACAATACTTTAACAATTCTCGTCGTAAACAGTCATCCAGTTTCAAAAGATCAATTGAGTACTGTGGTGCGGCTCCATTCACAGGCTGCTTCGGTATGTAACCTGTTGTCTGTCTCCATGGGCGCGTGTTCAAAGATTCAGCTGGCCCCACTCTTATCGGGTGTGCCAACAACTACGAACAGTGTGACTTAGGTGTCGACGAATACGATGAACATCTAACAAGTGTGAAGCGTAGGTTCCAGTTGAATTTAGGCTTGTCACAATTTGTCAGCACGCCTATTGTTGTGAACAAGTTTATACAAAAGCGCCCGCCCTCCCTTTCCTGTCTTCCTCACAGGCAGTCCTCCGTTGTCAAGCTACAGTATGAAATTATGGTCCGAAGCCCTCGATCTTGTTTCCCATAAGAACCACTACCGTACTCGGCACCTCATCTTTTCCCTGTAACTACCTCTAGTGCGCTTGGTCTTCCGATAATTCCTTCTCCGATAGACTATCCTTCACACTCTATTTGTAAGGAGGCCCCATTCACCAATCGTATTCATTATGGCTCCCAGCGAACATTTGGCATCCTCATAAGATTCCTTGTTACCTTTGTTAATCTAAGAGGCCTTCGTCCATTACCCAACATACACAGATGATGTCATATTAATAACCAGTTAAACGGATTCTCAGGCGACTCGCCAGAAGCGTGCTCGAAATATTCTGCTTCAACTAGGGCTGCTTAGTAAATAACCAGAAAAATTCTACACACACAGTGACTGAGAGACATTGGAAGATTTAATGCCGGATGTTAACCCGTTTGCCATCTCCAACTATTTTAATCCACCCCCAATGCCACCCTCATCGTGGAAAGTCCTTGATGCATCTCTTTAACTGGAATGGTAAACGTCCCGTTATCAAGGGCCTAAAGAAGATGAAGAGAGGGTAGTTCAGAATCCTCCAAAGCCAAAGCCGTGGAAACACTTCCGTCGGCATCTAATCCCTCATCCCATACACCCACTGACAATACGGGAGAAAAAACACGAGTACCACTGAACATCACGATCAGAATCGCAAATCGCAGGTGACACTGATGTCCTAGAGACAAAATACATAAACACTCACGTTAATTGATTAAATTTCGTCTTATCCGGCAGCATATATCACTCAAGAGGAGAATGCGCTTGGATTTTCCGCATCTTCATCAACTGCCCTACTTCGGCTTAGGAGAAATCCGTTTGGAACGCAAATAGCGGCGCTGGTCTGCGTAACACCTTTCCCATGCTACTATCTCACGACGGGTTCCAGAATGCGGATAAATTTTTCCCCAGTAGACATGTTGGCATGATCACGTACTATAATCGAAATACCACCGTTTTCGGGAAAGGCCATCATTCCAATGAACAACCAAGCGTCACTGTGTGTTATGCCATGGTTCAGCTTCTTACACATTGCTACTGTATGCCACTACCGATAAAGTTAGTAGCCGAGGACACATTAACATTCTTTCAGACCTCAGTCACATACTTCAAATGGGCGCTCATTCATTAAATCGTCCTAATAATCGTAAAAGGTGACAGCGTGCACACAATGTTTTATGTGAGAACTATACGGATCCCCAGAAGCACGTACTTTCATTGCAAACATTATACGAGGCTGGAACAGCCTGTTCCACTAGGCAATCCACACACCAAGTATACTTAACAATCGGAGATTTATTCGCGCAGTTTCCCATTAGGCATCGTTGTTGATTCTGAGTAGAACCAATGGGAAAGAATTTGAGACTGCTGCAATTTTTACGAACGGTGTGGTGACAAAGCGGCGGCCAACGGACTAGAATCCCTGATCACCAGACGGGACGTAAACACAATATCCACTACGCCACTGTCTTACTCTAAGGGTATGGATGTATCCGGAATTAATTGTATTCCTCCACTCAGTCTTCTTATTGGCATGGTGGACATTGGTTTTTTTTTACACTGCATTACTGCACTGTAAGTTGTCAATTGCTAGCGGTTGATTTCTATGCACACACCCGACTTGGTTATAAGTTGCAAATTTCGGTTGAATATAAAGTTATTATGTACAGATCTGATTGAGCTTTCAGCATTCCGTCATGTTTTGTCCGAATCCAGAGGCTTACAACTGCCTCGATAGAATTCGTATGACCGTGGATCCTAACAAATTCCATGCTCGTTGTTCTCAGAAATTTCCGAGACAAAAATCGGCGTGGACATTTCAGTTCTGCAACGGGCATAATCTACGATTGACAAGACTGAGGTGCTGCTGTTAACGCTGAGAAACTGTTTACAGATTTTTTTTAATGACTGGGTTTACTGTTCCAAATAGGCACACAAATTTCATGCGTACATTTGCGATAACGAAGTCGCGTTTTTATATCAAAGTAGCTTTAAGTAGTCAGTGATTGTAGAAGTTATACACAAATTCGATTTGTATTCAGTCATAGGTTATACATGACTTGAACCACTATTTGTATGTTTTTAACATCTATTAGAGTTACAAACAGATTGTGTATACAAGTCTGAAGCTATTTTTCCGGAAATGAAGGGCAGTATAAAGTGAGCTTGTAATCGACACAAACAAGCACAAATTGTTGGATAAACAATCAGAGTTCTCCGTTCAGAATGTTATACAAGAAGACAAACGATCAGCTCTCATAATCCTTTTTACTCAATCACTTTTACTATTGTATCACTACACATGAAAACATTCTTTCAAAATTTCCGATCGGTTGACTGGTGGTTTGGAATTCTTTCAGTATTCTTAACTGATCGTTGAAGATTACACAAAAATCATCATCATCATCATAGACAGCAGTACATCAGTGATTCACACTGAATGGAGGTTGGGAGGGGCCTGAGAACTAAATTTGATAGGACAGTGGGGTGGGGTCAGCAGTAGCATGTTTTCGTCTATCCACCCTGCTGTATGCAGCAGATAGGGCGACCCGGTTTATACTGCGACACGGCCGATGCAGTATGGAATTACTGGAATTGTGACTATTCATGGTTGTGTGTGGGCTGAGATACTGCCAGGGCGCCCAGACCTAGACAGGAGAACGATTAGGGTTCTCAACCAAAGCCTTTGGCTCAAAAGCCTATACTGCAAGGCAGCGTGTGTGTGGCAGTGTACCAGAACTGGTACGTTTTCCGGAAGAAGATGCCAACCTCCTTCCAACCCCCAACCTGGAGGACCAGGAGACTGGTTTGTCAGACCTCTACCTATTGGCCTGCCTGGCATGTGTGCAAAAAACAATCATGAGTTTCCTTCAACCCGAGTTTGTCTATCACAATACGAGGAAGATTTGAAAATATCAACAATTTGCAACAAATCTTCACTCTATTTCGATTCAAGGGATTCGTACTTATCTGGGTCAGTTTAGTTGCCAGCTCTTGTTTGAATTGAACAATATTATTCGGCTGTCTTAAGTATTCGTGTGAAATGTTTGTGCTTATTTGAGGTCATAATCGCAGTCATTAGAAAATATGTGCAAATAACGTCTCATTGTGCAAGCATCAACGCAAGTTTTCGCAATCGTAGATTGTACGCGCTGAAGAGGTAACAGGTCTTTACGTCATTAGTAAAAGTGTAACCATGGATAGTGCAATTTCGACGAACAGTTACAAGTGGGAAATTGAATTTTCAGACATGCTGTACGTATTGTTCTTAGTAGAATGTGTGTTAATTCCGCTCGCGTGAATGTTACCAGTTTTAGGGTACCCTTTGCGGATGCGAAACATCGATCATCGAGTTCCGTTCTGAAAACTTTTAAGGATTACGAGGTTTGACAGGAAGCAATGTGAATAAATTCTCGATTGTCAGGAACAGTTGATGCCTAGATTATGTGTGTGAGAGCCTGCAAAGTTTGTTGTTTGACGCTGTATATGTTTGCCTATCGATCACAAGCACTGCCCAATCAGTATGCTGTTATGTCAGCCGACTAAGGCAGTTACAACACGTGACACTAGGTTGTCAAAAGAGGAAAGCGGAAAACTAAACTAAACTGAAGGAGAAATGAAGAGTTATTTAACCAGTTTATGAACAGTTTCAAACATATTTCCACCTGCTCCACATACTTCAATCTATCATTTTGAAATCATTTATTAGTGAATATTGACGCAGCACAGCAGATGGCCAATCAGAAAACATTATATTAACTAAGTTTATGTTGCGAACATTTTTATTGAACGAAGGTTCGAGGTTTAGATTGCTAGAATACGAGCACCATTCATGCTTTCACGTTCTTCTAAACTGTCTGACTTAATCACTTCGAAAAGAAGCATGTAACTTGAGTTCCCCTTTTATATGAGTTCATCAATTCGGCGTATCCTCCTTTGTACTGAGATTCATACTCCGACTCTAGTAGCTCTGAACCGAATATGTTGCATCCACTCATTTAATCCTACACTACATATGGCCATATAATGTTAGCTTAACAGTCAAATATTCGTATGGTAACAGTCTCTTCAAAGATGTTAGGATTCTCATCAATAGCTTAGTCAAACATCTGACTGATTAGTTGCACATGAATAGTTACAAGAATTGACAATCAGTCCTTGCAAGTTTTAACAGGTCATGAAACCTTACTACAGTGATACCAAATAGTTTTATTCGTCCAGGTAACAAAGCATCCGTGTACTTGGATTACTTGAGTTCAATAAATTAGTCTTCCTTGATGTTGTTGGTTTAACGTTTGAAAATTCAATACTTTTTTGATCGTTTAATTCCATCGATATCCATTGGTTCATTTCATGTATTTGATCTGTGCATCAAATCACCAAGTCATTTCATATACTGCAAAAACGATAAAGTGTCAGTTATCATCATATGTTAAGTCATAGTAGATATGTATGTTGCAATGTTTGAAATGAAGAAAAACTTCTAGATTTTGAATTCAATGCTGAGCCAATAACATAACCAAAATGTTTATATTGTACCATATTGGCACAAAAGTTGCTGATGATCAGAAGTTGAAATACACCAATAAAATTGCACATATGATAGATAAATAACAGTGTACTAAATACACGTGAATTACAAAAACTGTATAGCAAAATGCTTGAACTTATCAAAATCTGGACAGCGCAGCAGAAATGATTGACAGTTATTAATCACAAACTTTGAGAGTAGAAGATTGTGGGGTATGACGAACGCATGTGTTGATGCGAGAGTAGTCCTTGACTTGTAATATCTTTTTGAAATGAGGCTACACAAGTCTTGGAATCAAAGGTCTTCTTTGTAGGACGGCGTATTGTTTAGCTGGTGTAACGGCGTCAAAGCGGGATGTGTTGTTTAATATCCCATGCAGTAGTGGATATTTATTCTTCTTGATGCGTTGCGTAAAGGTGGGTGACAAAACCTAAGTAGTTGTGACCATATTCGTCACGAAGAGCTATGCTGAACAATGAACTAGATAATATGTTGGTGGCACCGACATCAACGTTACTGAGAGAGTTGGAACCACTGACCACATCAAGCGTTCCATGTCAGGTGTTGTGCTGGGCGGTCCTTGTCACCGGGTGTTGACTAAATTCACATAACTGCTTTCATAGTTCACATTAGTCATTGAATTGTGGGTCAAAGCATTATCAGTGTTGAGACACGCTACATATGAGACGTGAGATTTTGGGGTGGTAGCTGACCAGATTGCATACATGAGAGATTTAACGAGATACTAAAGTAACGTGTGCGGACGACCGCATTGGAGGTGTACTGGTGCGTTTATTACAATGTTTCAGTTGACATGAGAGAGACCTGTCAGTTCTGGATGTGGCCATTCGAACCGCTACAACCACACTCGGTCGTTCAAAAAGTACTAGAAAAACAGACTCAGGATTCACTAGGTTTCCAACTGCGGACTGAATAACTAAAGAATTGTGTGCTCGAGTACAAGCCAGCAAAACCTATGTTTAGATCTAATTGCAGGAGTAAACAGAAACTTTAATAGGCTTCAGTATAAAAAAAATGTCAGTCATCTATAATGATTTTGCTAATAAACCACTTACATAAGTCTATATGATAGTTAACAGTATAACCTGCCATAAATATCTTTTTCTGTGTACGAATCTCACCAATAGTACTTTTCCTCCCTTCTCAGTAACCATCTGTGATGAAAATCTACTCGATTCACCGCTTATCCAAACCCCGACACAATAGAAGTTCTAACAAGAAACCAATCCAAACGTCGCGTTGAAGATACTGCATCAGGATTGAACAAACCGTCTCAATGTTACGCCTTCTGTTATTCGCTTATTTCTTTGTTCCGTATTGCACCAATTAACATTCAGTTTGTGACTTTGTATGTGTCCGTATGA
>JTDE01004993.1:0-11392 GCA_014338405.1 Paragonimus skrjabini miyazakii
TTTCTTCTTCCTCTTTTTTCTTTTTCCCTCCTTTTTTTCCGCTTTCCGTCTCTTGGTTCTTGCTTTCTTTCTCGTTTTCTTTTTCCCTTTGCCCAATTACGCTTTCTTTAATATTTCTCGCGTATGCATTCCCGTGTTTTGCTTCTCTTTGATCCATTTCTTTCTTCATTTTTTCTCGCAGTTCATTTGCTGTTTCTTTCATCTTTTCACTGTTTTCGATCGTTTGTTTTTGTTTCTTGTTTGCTTCTTTTCTTCCGTGTTCTCGTTTGTTCATTTTGAATCTCATCCTTCCTATAAAAATACAAATTTCGTTTGCGGATGTTAGTTGGTTTCATTCCGACTGCATACCTCTCAGCGCTTTAATATCTCTTTACTTTACGATATTGTTGGTCGTGTATATATCGTCAATAACTTGAGCTTTTGTATGTTTCCAGACATGCCTACTTTATCATAAATCTGTTGAGAAGAAACATGATGAATGCTAATTTCTGTCTACGAACATCAAGTTAGACATGCATACAACACAGACATCGGAGAATTCCTCTACGTACGAAGCTCGGACAGAATTTCTGGAAGCTCGGATCTTTACAGCCGGACCCATGAACAAATATTTTGAACTGGTAGAAATATGTGGACTAATTCAAGGAAAGGACTTGCGGAGACATAAACCTCTGAGTGACTGAACATCAAAGTACAAGTGAGCGGAACATTGTGAACCTATAAAATGTGTGACCAAAGATCGATAGTCGAATGCTAATCGACTGGAAGCCTAAAAGAATAAGTGGTGGGCTCGGTCTAATTGCAAAAATTACAATATACAGCTAATCAGATTCAAAAGACAACATAATCGGGCACTAGGATTTCAGATCATTGTCACAGGCTACACAATATAGTCAGTCAAACTTCGGATCGTTGGGCCAACTTGATATCCGTTTGAAAGGTTTTCCTACCATAATGTTTAAAGGTGAGCATTCACAGGCCCTCATCGACCGCAACAACAAGATCTATACATTCAAACCGTGGTGCACAGATGCCATCTTATTCAGTGATGAAACGTCTGCAACGTAAACGCCAAGGCTGCCGATCAGAGCTAGCAAATCTGTCAATATTTCTAAGAATGACGTAACTGTTCATCATTATAACTATCGGGGCAGGTTCAGTTGTACCTTTCAGAGTTTAACTTAAAACGCTCGAAGGCAATGCAAACCTTCCACTGGGCACGAATGTGATTGTCACCGACAAGAAAGATAGTCCACCGCGTACCGGTTCCTTTTCCCTGTTACTTGCTTTGATTATTTCCAGAGTGGTCTGGAGCAAATCACACCCCATATTGTTAAATGTTTCTGGAAGTTATAGATCCGTTTCTAAACCTGATCTTGTTTCCTATTTTGATTCTTGCCATGACCACATTTCGACTGTTGTGCATGAGGATAGGCCTTCTAACCAACTAATGGATGAGCACCACATCCATCCCATCGGTATTCACAACAAAATGCGCTCTTGAAAATTGCATACCCCTAATCTACTGCAGAGGTTGGGTGCCGCTGTTCAACATATTTCAATGGACACAATCCGATAGTATGTAACGGTGAACGAGAAAAACAAGAAGCCATCCACCCGGGATGGAGCAGAGTCCAAAAAGCTTTACCAACGCAGTCGTCGCTAAAGTTACTAATACCACGCGAAACCTACAAACTTATTCCGTTAACATACAGGGAGGTAAGACGGGTACATTCCCACAACCAAAGTTAACTTCAACAGCGTACGGTAATGAGTCTCTGATTTTATGGAAACAACAGCCAGAGGTTTGATCGTTTTGTGGTAGGAGAAAATAATTGCGAAACGCTGATGACAGAATTTTCCAAACAGCAAAGCGGGATTCAACAAATATATCGATAAACACGTTTCAGTAACGGATTCCGTCATATGTTCCGTAGCTGTCTTGAATAGATAGGTAATCTGTGAGCAAACGTTTCAGTAGTCTGAGACAACGCACTTGGGTTCAGCTACGGTTTTTCATCGTTACGCAAACACAGTAAGACTTCCTTCTTTGGTTACGAAAATAAATTTAAATGCAGATACACACAAAGGAAATTTGACGAATTATTCATGGAATTAAAGTTTTCCATTAGTCCAAAAGCAATCCGAGTCTCAAATATATCTGGAAACCACTTGAAGTTAAGGGGAATTACAACTATCCACAAACGTAACAGTATAGAACCGAGTGGTTAAAATGATAACGACCGGAAACATGAAGAGAGTAAGGTGAGCTATATTATTTTCAATTCATTTGGCTACGGCCTTTTCGCAAAAGAAGCATAAAAGTTCATGAGCAAAACGATGCGATGACCTTTTGTTGTTTCTTCTTACATGCATCTGGTTGATGTAGTTCGCATTAGTTATTAATTGATGGTTACTATAAATTAGACTGTGATTACAGCATGTTTAAACTTTCATAACAGACTACTTACAGGTATTTTGATTATCCAGAAATTCGAGGACTAGTTCACAAAAACTGATTGTTGTATAGCTTACAATTAGGAACCTGACAAAAATAACACGATTAGATTTTTTAATCGACCGCGATTTGAATAGCGTCCGGCTTCACGTTAGGAACAAAATGGGCAATATTATAAAACCTTGCGGACCACCGTTGTTTGCGTATTACCAACTCAACTGTACCGATACCTGAGACATTTAATTGAAAACTGATGACCTAGACATTAAGTCATGGTCTGTGTGTTCAAATGTGCTAGAAAATTTCAAAAGATGCCAACATCTTGAAAGATCTCATAAAACATATTTTGTATACTTTGATTAGGAAGCAATCTGTCTGATGACACTCAAAATTTCTTATAACATCCGTGATAGCTGTTGGAAAATAGAGTCTATACCTTTTAGTCTCAACCCACGGAGGACGTTGCATCAGATGCGGAAGTGAGTTTACAAACGATGCTCGCATCCATATGATCCCACCGAGGCGAGTGCTTGAGTAAAATTGACTGTGACAGGATTACCTTTGCCAGGTTCACTCAGGCTGCGTAATTAGACTATATTTTATGTGTTCGTCTACGCTATGCGTGTTTACACAGTAAACCGAAGTAATTCCCTCACCCCGTATTGGAGTCAGATTTGCGGTGCTTGCTTGTACATGCCCTCAAAATCAGTCCTTTGTATTAAGCTCACGTTTGAGGCATTCAGGAGTATGTCATGTTTCATGTTGAAGTTGCTCGCAAACCGTTTAATACCGCGTAAAGATGTGCATTGTATAAGCTCCCAACACTGAGTGATATTTAATCGGAGTTAAACCAGGTATGTCATCAATTTTTTGAAAGTTAGAACCAAAAGAATATTCATATTATCTTACTTGTGTCACCTTAACTGGTTGTTGCCGATGGCCATGTCTACACTTCAGTTTGAAAATATCGTACGAAGTCTTTAGGGTGCGTTTAGCACAGTCGCAATGCAAGCGATGTTTTATTAAAACGACTGATGAACATAATGAAGGGGCAAACTTCAACGTATGCAATAAGATTCATCTGGCGCGTAAAAAGGTGTCCTGGCGGCTGTTGAATAGGGCACCAGCATCCTACTGAATGTGTGATATTGGACTCCAAGAAATTAACATTGCTAGAAGATGTAAATGTTGTATAGAATTCCACAGCTGGTTCAATAATCCCGGTCGACCATATCTTACCAACTGCAAACATTGGACCGGCTGGCTCACTCTGGAGAATGTTCCATCGGTCTGTAGCCACATCAGTTGTTCAACTTGTATCGTGTCGATCTTATCCAAAAAGGCTGCCGAGAAGTCACGCTGGCTTGACCGTTCTAGTTCGAGTTGGTTAACTTTTTGGTCGAAGAGAATACAAGTATACTAGCTGGCTTGTTTATACCAGCTACAACTGAAAATGTGAAGTAACTGTAAGTTACACTGAGTGCAACACACTACAAATTGATAGAAAAATGTGTTGCCGTTATCACATAAAGAACAGTGAAATCATCAGTTTAATCTAACTGAGAAGGCACAAATTTGAACAATTTGTCAACATTGACTTTGAAGCCTATTAAAACTGGATTTAACTGGAGGTCCATGGTTATTCTTCCAACGGTATGGTTACTGTCCATTTGAAGTTAGACTAAAATGTTTTGTTACCTTTGGTGACAAACCTCAAAAATACTCCACACATTTTTTGTTTTTATACCACAGGAAAGCAATCAATTTCTGCTGTCAAATTATTTTGTCACCTGCGTCACTAAAGTGTCTCCGATCTGGTAGGAAGCCGGGATGCCAACAGAGTTGAACCAGAGGTTTGATTATGCTGAAACGGTCACCCAGGAATATGTAACACAGAACAAACTGAACTTGCGTTTTTCAGTAAGTCATATGGAACAGTTGTACGACGGCTGCTGTCAGAGAAAATTTATTTTGATTTCAATGCCGTATTTGACAAAAGCTGAAACTGAATCCCAAAATTTTTCGCAGCGCAGCTGCACAATATACACCCATTAAGTTTGACATCTTGCAACTGCAGACCTTTGACGGATTTACCAAGGCAGATGCAGAAGCAGCCAAAACTCTGGGTCAGCAGTGTGCAAATGTGAATGACAACAAGTCACGAGCGACTGTTGAACACACAGTTGACAACGTGACTGAATTACCCCCAAAGCTCAGTGTCTGAAAGCAGAAGTAAATTAGAATGCATAATAACTCTGAAATCATTCGGTCCAGATTTGATATCCCTCGTTGTCTTGAAAACCTATGCCACGGAGTTGACAGAATCACTTACACCACTCGTCAGTCGTGCCCTGTCAACCGGCGATTTATCGAAGGCCTGGAAACAGTTCACAATCATACCTCTTCATAAATGGTCACAGAGATCATGCAGCACCGCTTTCAGTGGCTTATAAGGAAGTTGAGATTTTACTAGATGACTCGATTTGGGCCAAAATTGTAGACCTCCAACTCAGTACTAGGGAGCAATATGGATTTCATAGGGAATGCTCATGCGCCACGAATCCTCTGATTGCTCGTGATGTTCGGATGGGGGCTGCCGATGCAGGACTAGGCATAAACGTGATTTATCTCGACAGTTTCAAAACTTTTGATGGAGATGGTCATTCCTTCTTGCTGCAGAAACTGAGTAGTTATGGTCTTAATGGACGTTTATCCACGTGGTTAGAGGATTATCCTACTGAATGTAAGTTCAACGTCGAAGTAAACGGACAGCTGTTCAATTGATTCTCAGCCAACAACGGAGTTCCGTAAGGATCAATCTTAGAACCACAGTTATTAATTCCGTACGTTCTTGAACTACTCAGTACAGTCAAATCCTCTATGTTAATCTGTGCCGATAACACAGAGCTCTGGGCGGTTCTAGACTAATGACAGCAGAAAACGACTTGAACTGTCTAACCCAGTGGTCCATAAAAAAACTTGCTGTTCAATGTCATCAGATACACGGCCATGCACGCTCGCCATCAAAAGTGCACTGATACGAAGCTGCTGGTGTCACCATTCGAACGAGATATAGGGACCATAGTGGAAGAGAGTTTGAGTCTGTCTAGAAAATGTCATTCCATGGCTACGAAGACAAACAATCATTAAACTTTCGAGAAGAATCTGTGGAAAATTCTTCCTCAAAGTGTTTCCCATCATCATCAATTTCATTATCCGACTAAATCTGGAAAAAAACAAAGTGACTCTTTGTTCTTAGGAGAGAAGAAAAAGAAAAGCCACTAAAAAAAGTATGGGGCTCAGGATAACCCCATACTCGGAAAGACTGGCAGAATTAGGTCAACTCTCTATTAAATGCAGACTCCTCATTGAAGGCTGAACTTCAGCCTACGGAATATTCCACACCCCATGTCATGTCAGTGACACATCTCTCACTAAATATGGATGAACGTTCGAGAGATCACATGCTGAAACTGAATAAGGAAACAAACAGGTTACTCCACAGACAGAACTGCTTCACAGTTAGAATTTGTTTGCACTGGAATGTATTGCCCGATTGTGTACTCACGTATGAATCAGTCGGGGTGTTTTAAACTATTATTCGATCGGCGCATAGGTGGGAGACAACCAGCACTACAAGTTTTGTAACCTCGCCACTAGCGCAGTCTCACAGGTTATTAACTGCGCATCTCTGAATGTTTGTTGTCTGAATGTGTTTCGACGTTCTTTACCGAAAATGTTGCAGCCAGCAGCTTCATTGAATTTACTTTTTATTGGGCCCCACTTACCTCTTAATGCAATTGTTCATCGACTGGCACATAGACAGGAAAGTACAAGCAAATGTAATTCTCTCTTCTGTAACAATATATGGACCTATAAACATGTATATAATTAAGAGTTAGTTCGCCGAATAAAGTTTACCAAGACATTAACTTAATTTAATCACAAAACGTATACAAGTCGATGTTATACACCCATACTCGTATCATATATTCTGAGTTTGTTTCCCAAAAAGGGGACAGAAATCCCTAGCATTGCCTGATCAAAAGAACGTAAGCAATTTCCATAAACAGTAAGATGAACGGAGGCTACAACTTTCGATAATGATATTATTAAGAATTGTTATTTAGAATGTTTGAATGCTTAAAATCTTAATGAACTATACTAACATGGCTGAACAGCAAAGACAGTTAACTGATAAGACATTATCAATTCAAGTGCTGTTTCAGAGTGACTATGCCTCGAGGTGGCTAACTAACAAACTAAACCAGACAACTAGCCTACGCATATCACAGAATAACTCTTTGCCTATATTGACCACAGCCCCAGTTACCCCGTTATTAAAAAGAGGGGTTCAGGTTAGAACACCATATATTTGTACCTATGAAATAGATCGTGTCAGTTTTACACCACAACAGGTTCTGAAGTAAATTCTAGAAGACTACTTATATTAATCAGAACATGGTAGAACCCTGTGGGGGCAAAAACACTATCTTTGTTGACCTGATCCGGATTAAACAGCCAGTCAAATATCGATCAAGCTTCATTAATGATCCACCGTATTCAAGAACTTTCAACTGAGACTATAGTTTACTACCAGACGTACAAACACGTTTTCTTACGGGAAGTATACTTACATGTCATTCAGTTCATTTAAACGATGTGTGACTTACGCAGATAGCCAAACAAAAGAACACGACGCAATCTGATAAAATCTCACTGTGCTTTTTATCAATCTTGAGGCGAACAGAAGAAACAGTACGTCTAACTGTTTGCTGTTTAATTGCCTACTTTAGTGCTTTTCTTGTGCGTACTTGATTTTTGTATAAGAACGAAGTACATGAGGTCTGGTACACAAATGCGGTAACCGACTGTAGATGTTTAAGGAAGGCAGGATTCAAACCGGTCCAGATGCACTCAGTCAAATTATTGCGAATTCATTCCAGTATGACTTGAAAATAGTAAGTTCCCTTGTTAAAGCGCGATTACTTGTATGCATGACAGACTAAGTGTGGTTTACAGAAATCAATTTAGCCATCTTTCTGTTAACGAGGTGTCTGTCGACATCAACTCACTCTCCATTTCTAATTTCCTGCATCTGCAACTGAAAGTTCTGTGTTGTTGTCTATCTTTTAAACCGTCCAGTCATCAGTTTTTCACTTCTAAATTTCCCCTTCCTTCATCCATCAACTGAGTACTGTACTTCGCAGTGAAGTGACGAATACTTTTTCGTTAAGTAGTCGTAGCCTCTCAGCGATCTGTCTATTCTTTGCCTCCGTTTCCTATCACCCATATATATGTATCCGCCTTACATGTCTGAAGTTTGTCTATACATAAACCCTGTGTTTCAACTGGATTAAGCAAACTTTCAAACTGTTGTGTATCGGTTAGCCTAACATTCTCATAAAGTGCTTCAATATGTATTTATTGGCTCAAGTATGCCAGGATTAAACGAAACCATAAAATCTCTATTATATATCATATATGATTATGCATCAAATGATATTCCATTCGTTTGGTCGATTTGCCAGGTCTATCGGTGGTCCCAATTTGTTCTTGATTAAACAAGTTGATTTTAGCTGATCGCTTATCAAAAGGTTATTCACTTACTCACCTTGAATTGTTCGTCTCCAGATAGGTTGTACTTTCTCCCAAAGTTTTGCTGCTTGGCAGGCAGCACCACATCGGTAATTTAAAGTAAACACTTTTATCGATAAATCTATCCTGTTAATGACGAAAACAAAATTGGGATTAGCGGTTAGATTTTGTCTACTGCAAGAATTTGGAAATGAGATGGGAATCTGGAAGGAAGTTCATATATATTGGTAAGCCTGGGAACAAACAATATGATATAACGTCTTCTCTACCATGTGCTGAGTTGGTCTCGAGAGTTCAGCGTACTTCCAACTGAACATCACCCATATCTAATCACAGTTTTCGCATTCAGGTAAGTTCTTCAAGCAGCCCACTTTAAAAATGAGCACTAGACTCGAGTTCCTCTCCTGTTACAGTAGGATAGCAATGCATGTCCTCGTTCGGACCGAAATGTCTATAACGCTCTTCTGCATTCGTTGGACAAGCTCGGTAACTATAAAGCCAGTAATCTTACAGTTAGAAGTTACGGATCGGGTATGTCCAAACGCCCTACCACAACCCTGCGACTCTCGATTCTGGTGTTTGCTTTTGAAGTGAGTCAGCAAATAGTCTTATGTTGACGCATAGACTGCAATCAGTTGTCGTTTGTGTTCAAGTCTCACTAAAATTGGTATTAATAATTATTTTTTTATCTAGTACGGGACTTTTAATAATCCTCATTCACCAACAGGCACGTTACGAGTCGATCCACGTAAAACGTATTAAATTCAAAGGTACAACTAGTCCACATTTGTTGAGAATTCGGTCAACCCAATGGTACTCAAAAAAAGGCTGGCAAATTAGGTCCTATCTCCACTAAACTAGTGAAACCACCATCTTTCATTCACTTACACCTATCCCAGAGGTGACCTAACCTTCATCAGACATATATCGTTCAAAGGTTTCCTTTCTGAAACCATGCATAGAACGGGAAGATCACTGTGCACAACGGGAATATTTATAGCCAGAATCTGCTCATATTGGAACGCACTGTTCAAATTCATTGTCACGGCCTGGCCAAGTAAAAACGTTAATACACTTTTGGACGGCCTTCATAACAATCTCCAATCATTTAGCAAATGTGCTTATCTGTCATAGTGTGGCTTTCATAAGTTTCAATGTTCGACACAGATGAATAACCGTTCTGTTGTTAAAATCCCTTCTTATTAAAACATACCGTCACGTTGTTACCCTATCTCAGCTAAGACGCATATTCACAGATAAGAACAGGAGACTGTGTTATCAGTGATAACCGAGATGTCAACCGATTTTAAATAGTCCATTTCAAAAGTTGACCTTTCAAAGATCAAGTGAGAACAACTGATGTTTCTTGACTTGGAAATGAACCTGCATTTCACAATATCATGATGAGCTTAAAACAACATTTTAACGTTACTGGTTTCAACTTAGTAAAAGTTTTATTTGTGGCGATACTAATTAACTAGACCGAATTTGCCACTCTGGATGAACAAGGGGACGTTGTGCGCTATTCCAGCAGTGAACACAAGTATAGTACGATGATCACATTAAATTTTCCAACGAGCTGTTTACATGCATTCCTCTTTCATGCAAAATAATCAACGGGTTGAAACATTTGAAACATTCAGTCCCTTTAAGCCATCTAAATAGAATAGCCAGAAGACACAAATCATGATATGAATTCAGTTCGCACACTCTCGTCAGTCGTAAACGTGTGACTAGCATGAAAACAAAACCAACATGACAAATGAAACGATTAAAAGTACAAATCGGGGCATTGTATCTACCAGTTTTCTTGCAGTTGCGGAAACACTTACATTGGTAGAACAGAAAGGATGCTTATGACCACGGGCAAGGAGCACATCCCAAATTGGTTGAGAGTTGCACTGACTAACCCAACAATGAGTGACACTCAGCGAGGACGAAACACCGCCTCATCCATTGCAATGCACGTATCGACTGCTGGTCACACTGTCAATAACATATCCTCGCTTAAGGTCATGATGAACGCTCACAACTCACAAATTCTCAAGTATATTAAAGCCTTGTTGATCAGCCATCGACAGCCGGTCCTATGTGCCCAAAACCACTGACTGTCAACCTTTGTTTATCGTGGGTGTGGTCGTGACTACCAATCACGATCCAGCCCCATTTGTACTTTTAATCATTTCATTTAAGTCTTGTTGGTTTCTGCTTTCATCCCAGTCACACGTTTACGACTGACGAGAGTGTGCGAAATAAACTGCATGTTGCTTGAATAAGTGCAGTCTGATCACCAGCATTGTGCCAAGCACAATTCCACAAGCCTAATGGTTCCAATTTTCAGAACTGGGTACGTAATATCTGTTTCTGACTTTACCATTCAAGTCGTCAAGTTAATATTTCATTTGCCAAAAAGCACAAGGGTCAGCGTTATCTCGCGAACGACTGTAACAAAATAAACATTGAAACATTCAATGTGTAGGTTGTAACAATAAAGAATTGATCGTTTACGTCAAGGCTGGCCACTTTCGTTTTGTTGTATGCAAAGCTAGCGAAACAAAAACAATGTATGGGTTGACGTTTGGACTTAAGGGAGATTAATTCAACGTCTGGCAAGTACATTCGTCACCAGAATGTAAGTACGAATGATAGTAAGCATCAGGAAGAAACGTATTTGTAAATTTTTCAAGAAACAACTAGATATTTTCATAAAATATGTTACTATAATGAATGGCATTGAATAGAACGAATTGAATAAAGAAAATACATAGTCTCGATATTGGCATGCAATCAATTCCAAAAATATATGCTGTGACAGCGGACGGGCAATACTACTGTATATACACAAAAAGTGACAATCAGCTTCAGTGGAGTTGATAGTGAGTCAAGTCACTATATGTGGAAACAGAAGACGTGCGTTTAACTCATGGCACGTCAGAACTGAAGAAGACAACCGAATACTGAAGAAAGTCGTACAGGATTACCCGTGTGTAACTATATATTCTCCTTGAACTTCAAGTTCAATGAACTCAGCAAATCACCGCAGTTATCCTGAACATCCGTAGAACGTGTGCTGAAGCTACGTTTGTCTGGCATGACTTCGACATTGAAGTGTGAGTGTAGTTTCATGTTATCCATCCGGAACACTATAAACGATAATGTGCTTGTGGATAGTCATATGATAAGATATTGGATATAATTGATCGGTCATGCCTAGTTTGAGGTTAATGTCATTGTAGTTGACACGCTAGTCTCAAAAACACGAGGGTCGAGATGTACATTCTGATTCAGACGAGAAAATTCATTAGTGGTGATCTCTAATGAAAGCAAAACTGGAGC
>JTDE01004993.1:12572-51018 GCA_014338405.1 Paragonimus skrjabini miyazakii
TGCACAAAACTCACGTAATCTTGCTGTGTTTGTTGAACAGTTCATAAGATTTCCACTTCGCATCTTTTTCTGCAACGTCAACATCATACGGGGGCCACGGAATCTTGATTAGGAATTTTGCCAACAAATTGCCTGGTTTGAAATCGACGTTTGTGACGGACAGTAGCAGTACGGGGACAGCCTAGAGGAGTAGGGATGTGAAAGATTATATTATATTTCACATAGCAATTTTTATAATGGCGAACCATAACCTGCTTGTAGTACTTGTGCAGATCGTGTCACATCCGTACTTTTTTGAAGGTACGATATTTCAGAAACAGTTTTCTACAAACCGGTTGATTGCCTTCCTAATGACCACCTAACACACGTGTAAGCGTTGAAAATGACAAGCCAGAAATTTACATTTCATGATGGAAAAAATCCCCAAATGAGTATTTTCAAAAAGCTCAGTATCAGGCAATAGTTGACTAGATGTAACGAGCTTATGTGTATTCACAATTGTATTCATAAGTATGTTCATAGGTATTAATGAATCTGTTCACAAGTATGTAAATTCCGAAAACGACTGCATTTACATCTCATTTACAATGAGCAGACATCGACAGTTCACCTAAACCACATCATCGTTGGACAGATTGATTCAAGTGTGTAAGGAATTTCTTCTAATCAACAAGCAATGTTTTATCACATAATGACTTATTAACATATTTCTGGAAAACTTGCTGAATTTGTAAAAGTTATTCCCCGCTACCCAATAATAGTGTACCGTCATTTAAAAATATCGTTCTAAACCAGCAAATTCTCACTTTAAAGCAGATTCTGTGGATAATATGTTTGAATAACGGTAAAAACCACGGGAACAACTGTGCGCTAATGGCAATGACGGAATATGTACTATGAATAGAAGCCTAATTTCTACTTAGTTTATATTCTAAACAGGTGATTATGCTAAAGCCAGCATTGGAAGTCAAACGTACCGTTTTTAAACCGTACTAAATTGTAAATTAATGTCAACAGGAGGTTCACAGGAGGGACGATGGCAACAAGATCCTGCCAACATTGGTAGAGTCCAGACGCCAGAGTATAATGAACAATATAGTTCTCACTGAAGTAGAGGTGGGGAAGGTCCTAGGCTCCCTTACTCCGTCAAAGTCCGCAGGAGCTGATGGTATTTATCCGAGCGTTGTGAAAACCATTAGCGGAAGTTCTTCAACGTCCACTATGGAAGCTGTTTACGACTTCCTTAAGGAGGGAGATCTCAGACGAGTGGCGCGTAGCCACGGTGGTCGCTATTCATAAGGGAGGCTCGCTAGATAAACGAAATAATTACAGACCAGTGAGCCTGACGAGCATAGTTGGAAAATGCCTGGAACGGCCAATTGGGGACAAGGTTTCGACGTATCTGGTAGAAAACGGCCTTCTTAGCATTGCACAACACGGCTTCCAGAAAGGGAAATCGTGTCTATCCAACTTTCTGTATTTCATGGATGACGTCACTGGACGATTGGACGAAGGCCGGAAGGTGGAGGTTTACTATTTTGATTTCAGCAAAGCTCTCTATTCAGTAAATCACCGTTATCTCATCCACAAAATGAAGTGGTTTGATATCTTCAACCTAGTGATTGACTGGGTAGAGGATTTCTTACGTAACAGGGTTTTTAAAGTGCAGGGTGGAAACGGATTCTCTGAGATAGACACAGCCCATAGTGGCGTCACTCAAGGACTCGTTTTAGTCCCCTCCTGTTCCTACTGTTCGTAAATGATCTAGTGAGTGGGCTTAGCTAACCGTGCTTCGTATTTGCAGATGATGTTAAGATAGTAGGGTCTTCAAATCGTGCCGCATTAACGCAGGATCTGAAGGCAGTAGTAGAGTGGTCTCTTAAATGTGACCTTCCATTGAATGTCGCCAAGTGCCAAATAGTAGCTGGAAGCTCTGAACCCTGTGAAGTATCCGGTCCCCCGGGTTCCTTCGCCACTGAATGCGTAAAAAAGGCCCGAGACTTGGGAGTATTGATCAAAAACGACCTCAGGCCCTCAACCCAATGTGCTGCAGCTGCACACAGAGCCCGCAGTGAGCTGTTTAGACTTAAGCGAGTGCTGTCTAACAGACAACCGGAAATATTCCTGCCGCTACACAAAGCGGCCTCACCTAGAGTACTGCGTTCAGGCGTGGGCTCCGTACCTACGTAAAAATATCCAGCGCATTGAGAGCGCACAACAGCTCGCAACTCGGATGGTTATGGGATTTAAGGAGCTCGGATTGCACTCCATGGAAAGAAGGAGACTGAGAGGTGATCTTATCGAGACCTTCAGAATACTGAAAGGCATAAGTGGCGTAAAGTCCACAGACTTGCTACCACAATTGGGTCAAGAAGCTACCGTCATAGATCACAGTCTCAGACTGAAGAAAAGCAGGGCTCCTTTAGAAGTACGTGCAAACTTCTTCAGCAACCGGATTGTGAATGTGTGGAACTAGCTCCCAGATGAAGTAGTTCATAGAGATACTATGTTCTCTTCCAAAATGCGGCTGGATAAAGTGTGGCAGGGGATCTTTCAAAATCTTCTTTAGCATAGCGGACAAGACGTAGCAGGTAGTGGTAGCATAGAGGAATGTCGGAGCACAAGGGTTCGGTTTTGTCTTGCAGTCAGTGTTTCAGGTTACATCTGTGACAGAGTGACCGTGTAAGCATACTCACATGCTGCAGGTAATGTAACACAGAAGTGTATGGTCAAGCCCCCCATTGTAATGTATGGAGTGAGGAGCATAGTTTTTCAGGCTGAGAGGGGAGGCTGGTCGGATGGCATCACATCAGTGCTTTTTTGGCGTTGGTACTGATGCATTTCTCAAAAGGGTAACTTACCAACCTGTGAACCTTTCAAGTCCATGCACACTTTCCTTTTCCTGCTCTCATGTACAGCGGCGTTTTCATATGGTTGGGATGTATGCTCGGCACAAATTGGGAAGCTCCGATCAGAGACCAAGCTGCTAGAGCGTTTAAACATCGTTGCCTGCAGACCAGGAGCGGTGATACCACGGGTAGCAACTAGAGCAACATGCATTCACTCCAACACCGCTGTCTATCCAGGGGCTGTGGGTGTGAAGCAGTTCTCTTCTCATTAACTACACTCCACCTGACTCTGAGTCTAAGGCTGTCTAGTGGTGTGACAGAGAGGTCGATCCAACGTGATCCAAAAAAAATTCATTCAATCACAGAAACGCTACACCGCATCAAAAGATAAAACCCCAACGAGGTACCGTCGTGAAAACAAAATAGGGGTGCAGAGTAAAATTGGTTATGATTGATGGAACATGGTTTGTGCCAGAGATAGAATCAGGCCAATGGAGGTCCGTTTATAACAATATGAGTTGCAGGTGATCAGAACCTTTTAGTTACACGTTTTTGTTATGAGGTAACGGGTTGATAGAGTTACTTTCTGTTTAGAAAAGGCTTCCCCAGTGGTAGAGTGCCTGCACTGTTAAGGGAAGATGATGACCAAATAGGTCTGTGGCAGCACACCTACGGAACTGTGCAATTCTGTTGATCCTATTCAAGAAGAGATGGATTCAGAGTTGTAACTAGAGGATTCGCTTATGCTTCCTTCATTGAGTATACCACTACCTGCCGGTCTTGTCTAACATGGTTGAGGTCCCTTGTGGTGTGAAGAAAGCTTGCACCAATTATCACGTATTTAAACAATCATTGGAATTTGCGATTATTTTCCTTTCATCCTCCCCTCTCTCATTCCTCTTGCCCACATAGATTACTCGGTAATCAAGACGGGCTTTGCACTCGAAAAATGGAACCCGAAATATCCATAAATCCCTCTCCAAGTGGGATAGTCCCAGCTCTGGTTGCTGTTCTCTGGCATTCCGGTGCAAATATTCTGGATGCTCGATTGGCAATAGCCATTTCATCCTGTGCAAATTGAACTTGAACTTGAAAATTGAACTTGAGCCCCCAGCTGTAGAAACTGATGCGCATATTGCCTATTCGAGCCCCGTACTTAAGATGTTGTGCCACTCTAATTTATATAGTCAACCTTAAGTTATTTTACGAGTAACCTGAAGACAGATTGATCTTCGTCTACCATGCGGTGCAATGGTCAATAGATTGTGTTAGCGACAACGTCATATGTAAGACAGTGAGACTACGTTGGCCAACTGGTCACACACTCTCAGAATAAACAGTCACCTGACACACATACACAAACAAAAAGACAAAATATCTTCATGGTTGTTTGTCATTTTTTGCAGTTAACTGGAGCTGTGTTTTCACCACTATGGCATTTAGCATGTGTGTGATATTCAACCCACGTGAACAAGCGTATTTATCAACGAAAGTAAACCAACCCACTGTAACCAGCACACACTGTTCCTACGGTTACCAACTTCCATTCATGATACAAGCAGATAATCACGTGTTTGTTAAATGATTAAGATCGTTATTGTTGATTCAGGTTTGATCTTTATAACTTATGTCAAACGAGAACAAACACACATTGGACGTAAGTAACACAAAACTGTACGAGTGTAACGGTTTACTGGCAGTTGATTTCTTTGTGAATTGCCACTGCAATCCTAGTCGGTCGAAATATTCTTCAGACGAAAAAATGAAATATTCCTCTTTTGAAACAGTTCGTTTCTTTCAGAAGTTTGAACAAAACCGTTAGAACACGAAAACTGGTAGATGCAAGCATTTTGTGTTGACGCATTACTACCAAATTCACATTCACATGAAACGGTTTTTTCATATCGAACGGTTACGAGTGGGTGGGATGGATAGTCGATTGCTGGGTTAGGAAACGTCACTAAGTCCAGGACATGGTCAAGCTCACGAACAATTGTTTCTGAACACACAAGGCTGGCTTCAATCAATTGATTGCCATAGCCTCAACAAACAGCAAGAATTGTGGATTGGGATGACAATAAAAATTCTGGATGGACAAACAGGGTCGATAACGTGGCCAGTGGCCAGGATGTATTTTATCGCTGCGGACATTTGTTGCTTGCGTGTTTCAACGATGTTGTTTTTCTTTGGTAGTACGGGGTTCTGTGCCCATTTAGGCGAATGTTCCTTCACTCTGGAGATCAACCACATTTCGGTTCTGCCTATGTAACTTTCTTTGCAGTTACATGCCCTTTTTCCGATTACCGTTTACGACGAACAATGATTTACCTACGGACTCCTAATATACACTTTCTGTCTTGGTAAACTACACTCTAAGTTTAATCTCTTGCTGAACTGCAAGTACTAGTTAGAAGTTATATGAGCAATGGAGATAATTGCTGTACCTTCCACCAATGACTGTGCTACTTACAAAAGTTGTGGGAAAATTGTGATTGATCATTTGGAATAGAATTTCTTTTCTCCAAGATGCCTTCATTTTTATCTGTTCCGCTTGTGATTTACCAAACTGGATTAGTTATGACTGTGTTGTTACGGGCGCGTTTCCGTTGTTGCAGGTAGCCGGTGTGCTTTTGTCCTAATGCCTGCTTATTGGTCCTACCAGCCGTTTGTGGTCTGGTTAAGTTGGATCAATATGTTTATGCTTTCTGATTGGTTGTTTGTCATGCTTTTGTTGGTCATGCTTTTGGGTAACATGTCACATTCGTTTTGGTCACCCACTGAGGGGCATAATTTCAGCGTACGCACTCGAGTCTCGTGTTTTGATTCCGCACGACTGGACGGTTTATAACATGTGTACATTCCATTTGGTGTGTGAGTCACATCAACCCTCATGCCTATAATCTGAGGCGGACTGCACTAAAACAAACGGAAAGATGGTCACAAATGCCAACAAACAAACAAGTCTTATCATCTGTATACTGTCAACTAGACAAATTCCTGGGAGGTTGATGTAGTATAACTAACTTAGAAGATTTCAGCAGTTGTTCTGGAGACATCCATTCTTTCCGAAAGTTTTAATGTATGATTGAGCACAACAATACACTAGTATTTTAAATGATAATATTTGTTCAATATTTGCCTGTAATCTGCTTCATTCTTAACGGTCAAATCTACAAACCTGTTAAGTAGTAGACTGTCGTTGTCGCTTCATTCTGAAACATTTCCGGTAATGTTCTCGCGTTTCCTATGTTTCAGTCAACTATCCAAACAGTTCAGTCATGTCTTATAGTGGACTTTGTCACTGCTGAGGGCATAAGGTGACAAGTTGGGTCAGTCACTTGTAGAAATCGTTTTACTACAAACATTCAGCTATCCATCAACTCCTCTCGTCACACAGTGCAAAACAAAACCCGAAATATATATTATCTTCCTGAGATCTTTCCATAATGTGCAATATATATGAGATTTCTATGAACATCAATTGAAAACTGTTCGACATTGACAACCGTTCTCTTATTCAGCTTAACTTTTCACCTCATATCAGTCGACATAAGGAACTGGGATTGTGTTTAACCTTTCCTGAGGCACATCGGCGACCATACAACCCTGTCCTGATGCAACCGATTTGACAACTATTCCAGTGATCTAACTGTAGGTGCACTCCAATTATCAAGTCAGTCATATTTGCTTGTGAGTTGTGTTCAAATTTAGGTTGGGGAATTACTTTTTAACTGGCTATCTAGAAAATCTCTCGAAAACTAGCAAACACTACTATCAAAGTCAAATGATAGTGGGATAACATCCATCATTTCGACTTCGGAGTTTTATTTTTCAACCTATCTACCCCGTACTCAAACCATATTTTACTGTCTTGACATTTTCTATAGAGACATTTAAAAAATAATTTTATTTTGCCATTATTTATATAAAGAGACGTTTTCGTGTTATAGGCATTTGACGTTATAATTAGTAGTAGAGGACGGAAATCGGTTCGGTGTTTGAATTCTGCAAATTTATGTTCCCGAATCTGCAAAGTATGACAGAATAAAATTTTACTAATCAACTTAACTGACCTCTTGTTTTTCCACTAGAAAACGCATAGGATTTTTCAGTCCGCCGGGTAAACGAGACCTGAAGAAAATTGTCCGTTTCAAACGATATGGAGTTAGGTAACCACCAAAGCGGCTGGTTTGTGTACATCGTCTACAAGACAAAAATGGTGAACATGTCCATCATTTGTGTGATAATTCATTGGGCACAATAGCTGAACAAACTTTCTAGTACGGAAAATGAGAAATTGAAGGCAATAAAAATGTGCCAACTGATCTCGCGCTGGTTAACAGAGGTCAATCTTACAAACGGACAAAAACACAGAAGGATAATCGTTTATCCAGGCATTATCCAATCACGGAAGTTGTGGTTGTTGTTTACGAAGATTCTGTCAAAAAAGCGTTATGCGCCCGAACGGTAATTCAGAGTTTATGACAGAATAATTCCACGAAACCCAGAAGAATGCTTTCGTAAACCTAAGTACTATGTGGCCCACTTTTGCGGCTGTTTCGTCTTCACTTCAGCTCCGAGGGCCAAATGAAGCCAAGGTTTCCTGGTCCAACAATGAGGTATATAGGAACTGTTGGCACTCAGATGACTATTCATTAGTAACATAGTGTTAACTGAAAAGGTGAAGTAGTCATCCTAATAATATCACCAACTTCATCCTGGCTATTTATTTTTTGTATCTCATCACTCATACCAAAATTGCTATAGTCTCACTTCTTCGGATAATCTGTTAACTAACATTTACAGATTTACACACGGTTACTCACTTTACACTGTACACATTCTAGAATGAAATATATGCCTGTTATTGTTATGTATGCTTCATTTTTACATCACATCAACAACACTCTGATTACGCCGTTTGCCCGGGTACCCGAGCTCAAACTCTCCAACTTATTAAACATGAATAGTTACAGGCTTGCAGTGCTTAATACACGGGCAGTTTTGCTCACCATATCGGTTTACGGTCTATTGTCGCTGGATTTACCTCATTTTTAACAGGCCCAATGGGCCAGTAAGCCTATCATTGACACTAGGATTGACTATAAAATGAGTCAGTCAGTTCTCAAATTTCTGACAAACTGCTAACTTCAAATTATCCTGAGAAAATGTCAAGTAAATTATCTCATTTTTCTTGTCAAGACACTTCAGTTGGAAGATATTTAAAGTCATATAACAATTTCGACTGATTTTGCCAGAAAGATAACTGTTAAGGGAAACACCACACTACCATATTTGGTGTATTGATATGAGTTTTGTCCGTTCATGGCCTTGGGCCCCGATAAGTGCTTGTTAAGTCCAAAGCATACCTGTAAACTTAAGTATAATTCGTAAGAAGACTTTTCCAATCCACACACCCTCATCAATAAAACTGAACTAAAAGATACCAGCAAAGTTGGGTTCTATAGCAAACAAATACTGTTGTTCGCCCTATTCATGTTCCTATGGTTTCAGTTTGACGCTAAAGGTTTTTAGCTCATGCTGTAATGAAGCTTCCATCGTATCAAACCTGTGTGAAGACTTAATGAAAACGGTCTTTCAATTAACAGTCAGCGTTTTATGTCGCAAACCAGTTACACACTGTTCACACTTTCTATTTTCGGAAAGATCTTTTCGTTCTGTCCTTCTCTGCAAAAATCACTAAACTAGGGTTTTACTCTATATAAAATGTATCGTTGTCTCATATGGCTGGTCTCAATAAGGGTTAAGTTCCATTTCAGGCTATTTGTCAGATGTGCTCAACGAGAGGTAGCCAAAAAGGGTGGTTCAAGAGAACACGAATGTGAAGAAGAACGGCACTACTACGAACATTGACTGTAGTGAAACCCGAGTTGTCAGCTTTGAAGTAGTTTGATCGAAAAAACTCAGTTCAATGTGAAATCTGCCAGCAAATTTTGTTGATTTTCCACTATTTCAGTGGTACACATCTGAAAATGTTTCATATTGTGTACCATGTGTATAATCGATGCAGTTCTCTCCAAATAAAACTATGGAAAATACGAGAGTTTAAGTGTTATGTTTGGAGCCGACTGTGCCTTGTGTTTACAGTGATGATGTGCTGACAGTATATGTACTGTTCATCCACCATGAATTAGTGGAACCACATGATTTTAAAACGTTAAGTTTGAGTATGGGAGACAAGTGTGTTGTTAGTGGTTAGCTGCTGTAATATCAGCATGAGGTCGAAGATAATGGTACAGGGTGGCACAAGTTGACATTTAAGGACTTGCTTATTAGTGGATTAAACTTTACGTTCTCATGTGCATGTGGCCACCTAAATAGAGCATGCTATTCTACTGTTTGAGATGACACATAGATCTACGGTATGCTCTGTAAATCCCATTAGGGTAAAGACAACAAGTTCCGTTTTTGCATTTGTCTCATCTGGCACTCGGCGTGAATTTCATTGGATGGCTGCGCAGTTCATTAGGTTGTGGTTGTCCCTCTTCGGATGCCAAAATATATGCTTAATTCTGATTCGCTGGTAAATAATATATGTCCTATGAATACTGAATCTCACAGACGTCGATAAAGTGAAGCTGCTCCTATTGTAGAATATTTGCTTGACAATGCGGAGTGATTGTGATAGATTAAAATTTCATCATTCAGAAAAGAGGAAACCAACTGCAACAAAAATGACAAACTCTGAACAGCCTTTTATCTAATTAAGTTCCCTGAGTAGCGAACTGTGTTCATCAGACACAGTAATGGACTGTTAAAACTAGGATCCAAAGGTTACGTCTGTTGTGTATTCACATCTACAAATAGCCACCCGTAAACCCGGTCAACACCATTCTATAGACAAGTGATCTAATTAGGAAACACTCACTTTTTTAGGATATCCAACAGGCAGTAATTTTTGCAGTGTTGTTCTTAAAGAGATGAATTGGTGCACGTATTTTGTGGTATCATTAACCGACAGTCGTTCTCGGTACCAAAAGTCACCTGCTAAAAAACGTATACTTATCAGAAACTGTTTTCCTGTTTTTATTAGCAATGTCTGTAATATCAGTCATCTCTGTGAAGCATTTAAAGCAGCCAGATACTCTTTTCGGCAATTTGAGCACAACTCGGGCCCGCATCTAACTCATATGTTATTATTCGGTCGAGCATAAAATGAGATGAGTGGAACAGTGGTAAGTACACTCGCTTCAAGGATGTTGCAGACCAGGGCTCAAGGTGCGCTTCTAGTATGGAAACGTGTCCCCTCTTGCTACTTTACGAGACAGAATGTGAGAACGAAAAGAAAAGAAAGATTGGCTTAAAAGGCAATCGACGTGTGGTAAAATGTGAATGTCAATTACTCTCATTCGTCGCACTGATTTCTGAGTAAAAGGTGTTAAATATCTTCCAAACAAATAACCTATACCTAGGAAACGTTGGTTTTACATGCTGTTTTCATCTTTGCAACGGAATAAATATTTGGGATAATCGGTTTAGGGCTATCGAAATCGCATTAATGTGGTAAGATAGACCGTGGTTAAGCCAACATGTGTTGCCTTCAAAAATGTTGGATTAAACCCGCACCTAACCTTTTCACTTACTGTCTACAGAAGTTTTTTTAGAGTATCCTTTAGATTGACCATTACTACACAGCGACCCATTTATGGCTGAATAGCTTAACTGTTTCAGCTAGTATTAACTGTGTTTTTTTTAGGATATTACGATTAACATCAAAGTGAAAAACTCCGGGCAGTCATCTAAATTATAATCAGTTATCAGTAGTGTTCGGCAAACAAAACCTAGTCAAATAAGTTCCTGTTTTTACTATCAGGACGACGGGTTGGTCAGGCAGGATCTGATCATACAGTCTTCCAATGGATCGTATACTTATGGGACACCACGATCCATAATAATTCGTGTAAAATCTTAGTGTTGGGCAGAACACAAACAAACACTGTACCTATCCATTTTCTTTTCAATGACTCTATGCCTATCTCAAATTAGTGAGGCATCGCAGACCGGATATTGCGGTTTTTGTTAGGCTTAGGGTTGCGTGCTTGTATATGCAAGCATAGAAACCCTCACTGTGGTAAGTATGCTGCTTATAGAAATATCTGCCGGGTTATTATCGGACTGATAAAGGTGAAAATAGCGGATATTGTGCCATTGCAGAATTTGATACAGCTGGGGCTGAACACAGTTAGGTGCTGATTCTGTGCTGGGGATGGTAAGTAGACGTACTGGTGACTCATGCTGCTCCTGATGGTGGCAGTGGCAACAATGTTACTCGTCATGTGCTCATGACGACAGTTTTATAACTGTGATGGTGGTGATGATAGTGTAAGCTCGTTGCAGATTGTAGACTTGTAGCGATCAGCTTGTTATATTGGTAGTTATGTTTAGTTTTTCACCTTAAACTTCCACGTTGTTGTTGACAACTGCACCATCTGATTTTATCGTGTAAGTAGCAAATATGCACCCATTTGTTGTGTCAGATGTTGTAAGCTTTTTGGGTTCACTTGAAATGATGAAACAAAATGCCAACGTAACTATAACAAAATATCGGTAGAAATTAGATGGCAGCTACAGTATACCTCGGTCAAATCGAACCTCATCCCTTAACAAATGGTATATTCAAAACTACCCCTTCGTGGAATTTTGCTACGGTGGACGAACCTGAATCCCACTGAGATAACCGGATCTTGTATTACCAGATATTTTCCAAGATTAGCGAGACTGCAAAGAGATATTTTGTGATATACGCACACTTTGTTTATGTCCATCCGTCGAGCATAACTAGAGTCGATTGAGACGGACATCTCACGCATACTACGAACTCTCCCGTTGGTTGGCTGATTCAGAAAACGTGCATAGGCAGTCAATCTGTTTGGGTCATTTAGTGAATTCCACATGACATAGTGAGTTGGGTGGATAAATGAGTTCAGGGGCAAAATTTCTAAACTTTCAACATGGATTCGTAACTTCGTCGGTAGAGCACTTGCCTTGTCTGAGCAGGCTGTATCTGTCTTCGGTTCGAATCCAGTCAAAGTCAAGACTTTTCGCAATTAGATCTCCTCTAAAATAATCTCTTTTTCTACCACACACAATTTCGAACGGTCCAGTGGTTGGACTTTCTGTGAGAAATTGTTTATTGCATTTATTAAGCAATTTATTGAACTGCACGACAACACAGGTCAATCTAGTTTAAACATCCTGTGTCAACAGCACGAACAGTGATTGCGAATAGTCCTCACATTGATTCAATTTGGATGGCACCCTTGTCTTCCTTTGTGCTCAGTACCTCATATTATATTATAGATAAACCGTTTGATAACTTAATACTTAGAGGTCATGACTTGGTAAGAAACAGAAAAGATTACCGCCAAAAGTTTTGGCCAGCAGCTATCTGACATTACAGAAACGACGACTTAATCATGGAAATGAATACCCATCCATATATCAACAAACACTGACAAGGTTTTGTTATTTCTTAGTGGGTACTCAGAGACCAGAGTTCCTTGAATTCAACATCGCTTAGACTTGACAGCGGTGGTCTTATTCAGTCGTACTTTTGGCTGACCCTTTTTAACAATTCAATTAATTGTAACTGTTTTGAATCAGCAACAAAAACATATTATCCAGTAGCTTCGATTACATCAAAGAGTTAGACTGAACGAAAAGGTCATCATCGTCGAGTAGCGATTGGAGATATCATGACACATCGTGTTTACACTTGAGGAAGTTGGTTAACTCAACAGCGAGCATGACTGAGCGTTTAAATAAAACAATTCAGGTCTATCGCTACTAGTTAGCGCTGTTGCTTCATGAAAACGTAAGTTGGAGTTTAATTCTCAATCTCAGCAGGAAGATAAGTATGAACCAACCTCGGCAGAAGCAGAGCTCAGGCTCAAATTTTCTTTCAACAAACGACTTAATAGAAGACCTCGTTTGTGTGAGAAAACTGTTGTTGAAATTTTACAGTGGATGAAAGTAAAACAAAGTGCTAAGAACGATGTATTCTAGCATTCTCATTGTTTCAATTCTCCACAGTTTATTTCTAATGTAAGATACTTGTATTGTCCCCCAACACCATTACTTATCTCTCACCCTTTTCATAGAACTGAGATTCTTGGGGATCCAGTAGGACACGGTAAATGGCAAGTGTTGACATGCATGCCAGGAGATACAAAACACTAAGGGTGCATAGTATGGGTCAAGTTGGATTTTGGCAACATACTGGTGCTAGTTCAAACTGGATACATCCATACAATGAGGATTCGGTTAGGTCTCCAAACTGTCCCCCAGTGACTGTCATAGCCATCCTCTCCTTAAGAAAACATTCGGTTTGGCGATCTACAATTAACACTCCAAAACAGTCGCTTACCTCGAGTATTTTGGAAATGTGAAGTGTACTTGAGCAAAGAGCGATTCAGTTTACATTTGGCAGAGAGAAGCCATATCCTAGTTACGTGCACGACCATGTGTGCTTTTCCGCACCCTATTTTTGTCGATTTGCTGAACCATTTCCAACTGTTTTCTATTCTATCAGTATCTGCCCTCGTGACGTGTTGACCAGATCTAAGACTGTTTTCTAGTTTGGTTTAAATTCGATTTCCAGAGCCTCAGTCTCCTTTACCACTAGTTTCATTCACGTTACGACAAAAGACACCTAATATCTCAAGCATAACTGTATACGATTGGATGTATTTGGTTCCACAGGATAAACCCCGAGGTGCATACAACAGCTGATGTACAATCCGCTCAAACACAAACCTACTAAGGATTGAAAGCTCCCATTCCACAGGCTTTACAAAAAAACGGCAGAAAGTTATGCAGAACCGGTGTTAGAAGTAGAAATGTAGTTCAAAGCAGGCAAAATATTAGCTTCGCATTTCATGCTCAAATACAAGAATAGCTTATTTCTAGAGGCAAGCACACTTACGCCTGTTTCTAATAGTCCATTGTCTGGATAATTAAGAACTTGCTTTTGAAGTCAGTGATTTTCTGCTCGACTGATGAAGTGACTTTTTTGTGCACTTACTTAAGCCTAGTTTGAACCTGCAGTATGAAATTAACCCAAATGAACCGCATCTCAGATGAAATGTCTGTTCACTCTCGAACTTACACAGGTAAAACATCCTGTCTACCTTGACACGGGACAGCAACGAGGAGTGGAATTCTCTTCATTAACTTGCAGACAGTAAAAATCAAGACCAAATTACATGTGCTGAGATCACGTTCGCAGTACGCTGTACGTCACAGGGCATAAGTTCTCCAATCCCCTAGAGTGTTCACTATGCGGCTGGACTACTGCAATGTACTGTAGCCAGGAAACGTTTGCGCTATGCCAAAACTGAGTTTGTCGTAAACAGCTACAAGCTAGTCGATCTTACCTGTTTGGAAATGAATTCAGCAGACAGATTTCAAATGCCGGCGAACAAGAAGATGGCTGCCCGTCCGTATTGACACAAAGAGGTTCGTTTGATTGAATCGGTGCAGTTTGCCGGAACTTTTCCCACCGAACCAAAACAACCCTCAAGCTAGTTGCATGAGCAACGATAGGACTCGCAAAGACGGTCAGAAACAAGCCAAGCAACACGCTAAGGCCCTCTGCCAAAGGAAATTGGAAGGGAAGGCACAGGTTAAATTAATCTTGTGAGTTCATGTATACCTAAATTCACTTCAGTATGTGCCAGTCAGACAGGTTCTGAAAGACATATTACACCGCCAGTTATCTCGTTGGACCCATCTTAAAGAATAACTTCAGTCATTTGCTGATCGACTTGCCCTTACATTTTTGACAACAGTTTTCCTTTGTTGCCAATCTAAACATCTGTATCCTTTGACGATCTTTTTACTGGCACTAATTAATAAAAAATGTCTATTCATGCATGAGTTGAGTAGAAAAGTGGTTCGTGCAACAGATCGCCTGCATATTTGACATGTATCACTGGAAAATTTTGTCAACCTCATTATTCCCTCTTATATCCCCCGGTCAACTACCTCCGGTATAAGATATCCGCACCAAATTTTGTACGAATGAAGTCAAACAGTTTGGGCGCCGTGTTTAACATGTTATTGATAAATTGATTGAGAATGACACAACGTTACGAGCAAGTTGTAAAACTCTACGTTTCAACCACATCGGGTGGCCTTCCTCCGGTATAGCTGAACGACTTAGTTAAATAGTCAACCCAGTTACATGCGGTTTTGAGAACGACAGAGTGGCGGATGAGATGTGTTTTCTGTGTTTGATCATTAGGCTAATTACAACACGATGAATATCAAAAAATTTCACATTTTATAAACGCTGTTTTGATAATACTTTTGCGTCGTATATGAGAATTCCAATATGAACAGAGTTATGACTGCTTTTAACTCAGTAAATAACAGTATTAAACTCACCATGGGTTCAGACAACTATGGCCAAATAAATTTTTTGATGTTGGATTAGTAAGAAGGGAAAATGGTTCAATCCAACCAAGTCTGTACAGAAAACAGTCTTTCAGTCGCCGGCACATTAACTTTGACAGTTTCGTTCCACTAAATCAAAAGCCGAACTTCAGACGACATTTGACGAGTAGGATGTTAAAGATCTGCACTCCTGTCACTTTACAAGCTGACTTAGATTTTTTTGCCAGCAGTGTTCATGCAAGATGGTGACCCAATGCGTTTCATTCTGGAGGCGATGTAGGCGGTCAAGTCGAAACTTAAGCCGCCCTCTGTGAACAAGAAACTTGCGTTTATTAGTCTCCCTTGAAAGGGAGATCCCATGGCCGAAGTTATCTCAAGAAAGCTCAAAAAGTCAGTCGAAAAAACTTACCCAGTCGCACAATTGTGCGTGAGTTTCCGTTCAACACCTGTTATCATGTCACAACACAAAAGCAAACGTCCATGTTCTACAACCAGCTGTTGTATGTTCTCATGTGGTTGCTCGTGTCGAGCATCAGACATTGGTCGTACTATAAGGCGATTGTCTACTAGAGTACATAAACATCATCCTGTGTGGTTGAACAGTGATGTAGTTAGAACAGTCTCAAGTGCGATTGTTGCTCACTTGACATTCTGTCAGTAAGAACGATGCCCTTCAGATTGTCTACTGAGTGCCAAGAAATCGATCAAAAATGGTGAAATTCGGAATGCTGACCGTTGCCGAAGCCATCAATATCTGACTGCGCAACCCTGACCTCTGCGCATTTAATCCCCTGGGCTCACAATCACTTAAACCCACGAGTTGGAATAGTGATTGCGCAACTTTCGTATAGATTAGAAATCGCCCACAATTGATCGCAGCTGTCGCATTCCCATAGACGTTCCGACCGACCCCTTTTCGAAAAGGGGCCGATTAAAACGTCTATGGGAATGGGACAGCTGCGATCAGTTGTTGGTGAGGTTCAATCAATATGAAAGCCAAATATCCCCTACCACTAGTTAGATTGCTGATCTGCTAACAAATACGCCATCCATAACCTCCAATGGCGGTTACTTTGATTCGCCCTACTTTATCATCATCATCATCATAGCAGCCATGAGCCTGACTAGAAGGTACTGTGGCTCGGGCTGCCCTTCACCTCAACAGTGAAGTGGAATATCCTAAAAGAAAGCACTAGTAGGAAGGTTGAAAATTAACAAAAGAAGTTTAGGCTAAAGAACTGCTGTCATGTTCATTATGCTGCAATTAGCCTGATGATCAAACACAGAAACACAAGTCTTGTTCGCTATTTTGTCGTTCTCACGACTTCAATGGGTATTTTCGAATGAATAAAACAATCCAAGGACCTGATCGGATTTGCCGCCTGTAGGTGGAGGATAAAATATCACTTTTCAACATTCGACAAATTAAGGATAACTGGAATAAAATAAAATGTTTATAAACTCAAAACGTTTGGTAAATACCCCACTCACTAAAATTCATGTATGCTACAGTGAAATGCTACAAGCGGAACCAAGTTATTCAGTTCCTTGGTTAATTCGAGGATATGAAAAGTGAATTTGCTAATTTGTCGGTCCAGGTAAGGAATACCAGAAGGAGTGTAAGACTGCATGCATGAATATGTAAGACTGGATGCAAAAGGTTTTTGATCTAGGAGGGTGAAATATATTAGATAAGATTCCAAATACGTCAGTTTCGTGCATTGCAACGCAAAAAAAAATATTCGATTCAACGAACGTCATAGAGAAGATTTTACGGTAGTAATATCGATACTTGAATAGCTTCTCGAAATATAGAACTTCATTTGACAACAACTTGTGGAGGATGCAGATGAAAAACAAAGTATATTATAACGTTATTCTGGGTAGTTAGCTGGAAGAAAATAAAAACTGAGGCATATTAAACGGTCCAGTCGTTCGTCTGCTGAAAAACGCAAGCTTGTCTCAACAAAGATGCTATTGTGAAACTATTAGCTGGACCACTAACATGCATAAACAAAGCTATGTTTACAGTTGTTGCTCATTCATGAATGTGAGTTCCCATGAATATCTCATGGTAACATGTAGAAAACATTATTATTATTATTACTGCAGTTTTTGTTTAGTGAATCGTTCATTTTACTTTCAGAAACCTGCTTCATAGTAACCTACATTCTCCATCCACCTAAAACGGTTAATGTTTTGTTTTTAGAAGTATTGGTTCGGCTATTTAGCTGCACCGTCTGCTTCTCCCATCCCATCAAAGATTCACAGTTGGTGCCACTGAACACTAGGGAAAGGGTAGACAGTTGTTTAAATCGTGATGCGCCTTATCGACATCGTGCAATTTTGAACAATTAGACCCACAACCAGTGAATATGTGTTAGCTTGCAAGCGAAACATTTGTTCACTAGATCATGGGAAGTTCTGTAAATTAATTTGCCCCCAGCCCAAACTCACCCCCTTCTGGGGTTTTGATGGGTATTTGTTCGCCTTCAAGCCAAATACATTCGACAGTTCAATTTCAGCTTATGAAAAAGGAGAAACAATTGATAAGAAATGTTAACCGTTTGTTTCACATATTCGACATCTTTTGGTCGAATCTAGGACCAGATTTATTCTCTAGTTTTTGCCCTCCTAGAATAATTGCTTCAAGTTCTATTGGTTTACTATCTGGCTAGTCAACGTTCGCGTGCTAGACTATAACAGCCTCCAGTCACAAGCATCCCCGACTAATTCCATCGGGTGTGTGATGGAATTACACATGATACCGTGCAAACTATATCTGATAACCTATGTGCGCAGGCATTCTCTGACTTCGGTTAATGTGCCAAGTGTTTCCAAACGTGTTTGTTTTTGAGTTTAATAATATGTACATTCATAAGATTATCGTGTTGTGCGAACAATTGTTACAAACCACATGTAAATCCATAACTTGGACACCATTAACATTTGTAGAGCCGCTTACGTATTCAAACAAAAATTGTAAATTTTTCCGGTATGGTGTCATCTCTTAATTAGATTGGTATCTCCGTCTATTCCGTTACATATCCACACAGTAACTATATCGAATGACGTAAGAGAGTGTTGTTGCGATGTCTACAAAGTAACTTAGATAAATGTTAAATGGACTCAGCGAGAAGATGAAAAACGGTTCCAGACGGACTACTCATCCTGAGAAATATGACGGCCGAGGTTAACAGAATGCCTACCGTTGTACACTACTTTAATACCGGAACAACACATTGGACATTGATATTACCTTCTTTAAAAGTAGGAGTTAATATCACACGTATTCCACGCGTATTCATATGAAAACAGTATGATTAGCTGGGCCTGTGACCAAATTTTTAGAAACAACACCGCCAAACAGGTCTACTGTTAGTTTACTCCTAAGCAATATGATTTACCTCTCGAATCCCGAGATGAGTGGAGCGGGTGAATGACTGTGTTTGCCGATTATCACCGTTTCCACCCAGAGTATGACTTGAGCAGCAGATGAGGGTCGTGGCAGCAATCGACAATAAAATGTCTTCTTTAGTAGAAGAACCGACTGTGTAAACTCTATCCCTCGGTTGGATTCGAACCAACTTCAGAAACTGAATGCCCAGAAGCTGCAGACGCTCTACCAGCTGAGCGACAAACCCTTACAGACAGCTTGGACATTCTCCCTCTGGATCTAATGCCACACCCATCCCAGAGTCTCACAAAAACTCACTGAAGGGTCCGAAAAAATGAGAATTAGCGAATGGTTTACACTGGGATCCACTAATAGTGTCCAGAAGTGTTAAATTAATTAAAATTATAATGCCTGAGAATTCGGGCAATATTTCAGCAAAAACGTTCATCCAGTGTTTGTTGACTAAAAGAGAAACAGACGACTTATCGTTACTGAACGTTCTTAAGCTCGACATAAAGGAATTGGTGAAACGTGGGTGTGAGAATTCTACCAAATTTCATGTTTTCTGTTTTCTCGTAAAAATAGATTCTACACCCGACTCTGAAACCTTAGCATATAATCGAGCTGTAAAGTCAGCTGAACTGAAGAACCATTTGCTATAATGAGAGGAACAAATGGAACTAACGGCATATTAGAGGTGCCAAGAATGACACGAAGTAAATTCTATGATCAGGGTGACAATGTCCAGATGTTTAGACCTACTGAGGCACATCAACCGACAAAATCATAATTTTTTCGTACAACCCAATGCATCCACTCTGAATGAGTTAGCAGCAGCTGCGGATAGTGTTGACTTTCTGTACACGCAAGCACTATGTTTACGTATTTCAGCTATATGGGTTTCTGATGAGTTGTCGGGGATTTGGTTTATTTCAATTTGAACGTCACCCACAATTTATCGCAAATGTCGCATTCCCACAGACTTTTCAGTCCACTATTTCAAACAGGATAAACACTAGACTCGAGTTTCGATCTCATTAGAGCTCGTCAGTAGTGCATATCCTCGCCACTGCCGGGACTAGAATTCCGGCCACACTGTTCATGAGACAACTGTGTTTACCACTGCGTTATTAACCTCACATTAGGCACGACCGAATTATCGTATGTGAACGCTCAACCACTTTCGCTTGTGAGTAGTGATCAAGTTGCCCGATCGTCTCGATAGGAGACACAGTTATTGTCTGTTAACTCCAATCGATAACCTGGTTTGAAATGATGCCTTTGTTTCTTACCCAAAGGTGTTTTCCATAAAGGAGTACTTAGCACACTATCACATCTATAAATCCCCCACGACTTCAGTCTTTCCTTGCGCATACTGAGGCACCGAGAATCGCAAATGTCCCCGGGTGACTGTTTTCATGGACTTTAAAGAGACTACGAGAGATCCCTCTCAGTTTAAAGAGTATGTAGAACGAAAACGTAAAACTAGCGCTGAGGATCCGCATGTACTGCACACAACTCCTAATTCCACTTCAGCTAGTATAATCAAGTTTCGGATTTACGTGCTAAACTATCGATTCAACACTGTACAGTTGGTTCAAAGATAGGCGAATCAGTCGACCTGTATTCCGGAGTAGAATACAGTCCTACATTTCTGAGCAACCAACCATACATCTTGGTTTACAGAGTTCGCCGCTGTTTTCTGATGATATTTGGAACGTTCAAAAGTAAGTTATTTCCGGAACACCCAAAAATTTCAACCTGGCACAAAATTTGTATACAGCTATAAATTTTGCATTATCGTCATCGTCATCAGATGCAGTAATGCGTTAATGGTTCGCGCGAATGCCTAGTTGCCATTCACCAAAAAGAGAAAAACAAGTTTTTATTGGGTACAAAAGAAGGCGAACGAGTAGCATCCAAACACTAAAACAATCACCAGTGAAGCTCATACCTTTGACCTCAATGTGCCCACACTGCGAACAAAACATTAATTAGTATATGGCGGCCTAAGAGAGACAACTTCTTCTTGGTCACCACGGCCACTGCATTTACTTCACAGACAACTGGTTCCAACAGCAAAAATAACAATCACGCAATTGAGCTCCGAGCAGCTGCTGTCTCACATAAAGTCTCTAGCCACCGACTCTGACAGTCGCGAGAGTCCCAGTCTGTGATCTACGGTGATTAACCCTTTAGTAACTAACTGTGTTTTTCACACTGTCATCTTTTGTTTACCTCGTGCCTAACATGGATCAGCCGCGGCATCCTCAAAATATATTGATTGCTTACTCGTCGGTTTCATCGGATACAGATGATTGATTTCAGTCACCACTAGTCAAATATCTGAAACGATCTATGTTTTCTACTCTGTGTGGTCGATTTTAGCAACCATGGAGTAGCATAATTCTAACAGTTGCTTCATATGTACCACCCTTACGCTTCAAAGAAATGACTCTGTTCTGTCAGGTATATTCCACGTAAGCGAATACCGCCTCGATCACGAGTTAACTAGCTTCTATTTCATTTCCAAGGCTTACGTAGCTGTTGATGCAACTTCCTACTCAGAACCAAGCGATCATCAAATCCAACAAGTTCAATCTTTAAAAATAAATAGACTTAACCCGAGCAGTCTTGTAGAAGCGGATTACAGTTTAAGGATACAAAGTGCGTTCCGAAGTATTTGGTGTAGCGCAAAATAGACAGAATTTGATTGCTAGACAGATAGATTCAAGATTACAGCTCAGCAACGTCACGTCGTTAGTATAAGCAAGACTGTTCAGTAGTTTGGATAAGCGATTCACGTAAGCATTTTGTGAGTGCTGTGAACAACTGTGCATTGGTTAGTTTATAAAACACTTAACTACTAATTTTGCAGTTAAACTGCGGTGGTGTATTTTCATTTTGGTGCTGACACTGTTAGACAGTGAAATGTTGTTCATCTGCATGTAGACATCGCACTATCAGATACTTTACAAAAACAGTGTAAAACGAACATTTTTTTCATTACGGTGAAAGTGACGAATAACACTATCAAGAGAAGTTGGTTCACACACATTAGACCAACAGGACATAGGCAGGTGTACCGACCCACTGTTTGTAAACGTTGAATTCGTTCAGTTTTAATGCCATGAATACTACCTGGGGTGCAGATCGGTCTAGATGGGAGACAAATGCTCTGAAGTCGACTTAGATTAGGGTGAAGCCGCCTGGAATAATTAGGAGAATATCATGCCTAAAAATTCGGTAAGTGAGAAAGTGAAGCAGCCTGATTGACTAATTGCGATAAAATTTGTATTGTTTGTGGTGTACAAATACCAATTGTTGAAATTTCCAAAAACTGTGTACGTAGGTTTTCGGAACAAAATTAAAGTCGATACTTACTCATTAATTATTGTACCCTTTCAAAACGCTTGCCAGGTCGGTAAACCATCGGGGATGGAACACGAAGTAGTTACTGTGAAGTTACAATAAGGGGTGAGTAAATATACTCTAAAGACCATTTATGAGAGTGCATTCTAATAAACGTACGGGTGCTTAAACTAACCTGCCTAGGTAAGCACGGCTTTCACGCATAAAATACGCTTAACCGAAAAAGTCCATTAATTCGGAACACACCAAAGACAGATTGGTAGAGTACAGTAGACATGTTCTATAGTGTTGACATATACTGGTACTTGGGATATCGATTTCTTCTGGATTATACCGACGGTTATATTTAAAATTCGAATCTACTTGTTATAAAGTAATTTACTGGCGATCGTCGACTATATCTCAAATCAAGTTATTTACCCGCATGGGACATCCTAGACTACGATTGATTCAAAAGAGTACACTGGACTGTATATAATGTTATATTTCAATCTATATATTTGTTATTGCTACATTTTTATGTTCTGGCAGTCAAAGTTGAACATCCACTGATGATTACCTTGTAATTAAACACATCAGCCAAAGCTCATTGGAGAAGGTGAGAGTGAGAATGCGCAGTTTACTATACTAGCCAGAATTGTATTTGTTTACACACCGTCAATATTGAAACAGTAGCTAGTAATGAGTTGGATAAAACTCAACCATAATATATAGAATCCTGTGATTAATTTTCACTCCTTTTTACCTACAAAGAACGCATAATAGTTTAGATGGTCAACAACATCTGCCAAATAAAACCAATCCTGTTCTAACCAGCACAACGGGAGGTTCTATTTACATAATTTGCAATTCAAATTTTTTCCTGTGCGAATCGACTGGTTAGAAGTGCACACGCATTTGGAGAACGTGTACAATCAATCGAAAGTTATCTACTCAACTGAACTGATGGTTAAACGATTAACAGCTATAGCTCGTATCTCAAAAGATTGCTTGTTCGTTCCTCCGTTCTGAACATCACTACCTGGTGAGACAAAACAGACAAAACCGGTCACCCAGTCTCGCCTTGAGGGACACCATCAATAATCATTATGAACAAAGTTAAGACAAACTGGGGCCGCATACAATGCAACCAGTCAATCCGCCACGAATTGCGACTTGTCAGATAAACAGAGTGAAACCTGGTCATAATTCCACCATCTGTGCAAAATTCCCACAAATTGACGAGGAATTCACAAGAGAATGGTACTGAAATTTATTTATCTTCCGAAACGAATTCATAAACGGAACTCGTGACAAAAAGCAAATCGCAGATTCATTAAGTGTCTGTCGATTGTTTTATAGACAATATGAATCAGTAAAGGGAAGAATTGCAATAAGTGTCCACGTCTCAGCTTTTCTATTGGTTGACTCAGCTCCGCTTGTGGCCCGTTTGTTTTAACGTGTGGCGCACTATTACAACTAGTTTTACTCCGATAGACGTTATAACAAAATCCAATGTTACACCACTGTGCTATCCGGATTTATTACTGCGCTGGCGAGCCAATTTGCTCCGGTTGTCGACATCCATTCGCCGTGACCTCCTGCAAATCAATGGTTGACTTATCATCGCTAAGTTCATCCAATCCAATCCAACTGCATTCTTCCTTTTTCGTAGCACAGTCTACTCCTGGTTTGCGATAGCACTTCTTCGTCTGTGAGAAGATACTGCTCATTTGGTACTAACCGTTCTTCTAAATGCACTCGATTCCTCCTCTTCGATTCTCATCCGGGATGTTCTTCGTATGATCGATAGCCGCAGTATCTCACCATTATTGCTTCTGTCCATGGCTTTTGGCTTAATATTCATTATTCCAAATCACCGCACTCTCTTGATTCGTTTCGTGATTGAGGTTTAGGAAGTTCTTCTATCGTCGGCAGAAGTGTACATGTTCTCGTCCCCAACGTTTTCTAAGCCGGACTGTGGAATTCAGTTTCATTAGGGATATCCCGTTTCTCTAGTAACATTACATATTGTTCATTTCCAACTAACTGTCATTTGTGATAATAACCTTGCCATGTCGATCGCCGTTCTGGTCTTGCCACAGAACCGACTGTATTAGGAAACGCTTGCACGATGCTGTAATTCCCATTTTCAGGTGAACATTTTGGGATCCGTGTCAATGAACTGTGGTCCGTTTTCTGGAAAGATCTCAAGTATGCCGCATCGTGCAAATTGAGCTTGAAGTCTATTAACGACCACGCTGGAACTAAGAAAATTCAGCCATCCCAACTCGTAGAAATCGCTAAAATGGTCCATTGTGACCAAGTATTACTTATTGTTGGAGGCAAAGACATCCGCAGATGATATTTACCAAGGTCTTTGAGGGATGTGACGCACCAACATCGTTTGCTTGGTTTGCTTCGACTCAATAGTCCGACACGCGTTACAGCTCTGTATGTAGTCTCTTATCGAACTCGAGATCTGAGGCCAACATAAAAGCCTCTTTGCCCTCTGGATACACTTATTCATTCACGTATGTGCCAGGTGAACATGCTGCAGAATATTTCACCGGAACTTTCCCAGAAATGTAGTTTCTTTTTCGAATATGAAACCACCTTCCTGGACAAACTGATCGCAGTCACTAATGAAGACTACTAGTTCATCGGGCAACTTTTTCTTATCGCATGGCCACCCGTTTCTAATTGTTTCGGCCAGACGTTGTAACGTAGCGTCTTGTGCCGTTGCTACTTTTAGGTCGGTTATTATGGCGGTTTCCGTCATAGTGTAATCCATAGACGCAGTAGTGTCAAAATGAAGCTCTTCGCAGGAGGAATCTTTACCACAAACTCTGGACATCTGAGTCCCCGGCTGATAGATCAATTCGACGTCCTATTTTTGCATTCTGATTGGCATTCTGTGTAGCCTTCTTGGTGTAATAGGTAACAGTTCCCTCATTATCAAAACCAACGGTTTGTAGTCAGTCTGAACCTCTGTTTTTCAACCAAAATTACCGCTGCTGAACCATTCCTGGGCGAATATCACTGCCAGCATTTCCTTCCTAAGTTGCGCATTGCTTCGTCCAGCGAGTGAAAGACTTTTGCTCCGGTAGTCTGCTGGTCTTCCGTTTTACAATAATACCGTCCCCCGGCCAGTTTCACTGTTACCACATTGAATGGCTAGAGGTAGTTCTGGATTGTTGTTGTTCAATATAGAGGCTCTGCGTAATAACTTGTTAGATTTTAATGAATGCTCTCTGCTGTTCTTTCTCCCATTTCCAAGGTACTGCTTTGTGGGTCAGTATGTGGATTGGATGCATCATATCGGATAAGTTTGGAAGGAACCGACCCAGATAGTTGACCGTACCATTTAGTCGTGATACTGCTTTCACATCCTCATAAGCCAGCAATGTGACTTTGTCTTCTCGTGGTCTATTTTGAGTTCACTCGACGTTAGTAAATGTCTGTAAGAAGTGACCTCTTTTTCTCGTAAAGCCAATTTGTCGCGTAACAGACGAATTCCCCAATCGATACAGCGCTTCAGAAATGTCTCCAGGTTTCTCTCATGATCGCCTATAGTTTTTCCAAAAATAATCACGCCATTGGCGAAAGACCTGACTCCTTTTAGTTTGTCAAGTGTTTGGATTAGACGTTTTTAGACAATTTCGCTGGATACCTTCAGTCCAAAGGGCAAACGTAATCAACGAAAATGTCCAAACTGGGTTCGAAATGTGGCAAAGCAACTGGACAGCTCATGTAGTTCTAACTGGCTCGACTCGGTTCCGGTAGGATGCCATTGATGGTTAGTAAACGGTAATATTCTCTTGGAAGCATCTTATTCAGTGGCTTGGGATCGACACAACCGGATGTTCCCTGACTTTTAAAATTACCGTGAATAGGCCCGGTTTAGTTGTGAGAAGCGCGTAGAAAACAAGCTTGTTTTCAGTATTTCATCATCAGGCTAGATAAAACACAGTTATATGGGTTCGACAGGGATAGTACATCAATAGGGTGAGGGATGGTAGGCATTAATTTCAAGTTAGTCAGACTCATCAAGTGGTTTAGGCAAATCGGTGCTCCTACGTAACAGATCGATTCGTGTTACTGATACATGGCCACGGGAGGTTCAATGCTTTGACCAGACGTTTTTGTGAACATAACCGGGGTGAGTGTAATCGAATTGTGATGACTTCTGCGATGGCTAATAAACGACCTTTGACCCACTTCGGTTGCACTCCACAGACTCGATAGATCGGTTTGAACGACTCGGCCGGGTTAATCACATGGTTCGATTCGACCAAGTGTGCTGCGACCGCCGATGAGCAAGTCTTCATCTATCCTCTAGTTAACCACGCCGGATGATGCTCCCGTATGCGTTCAGATAGTCGCCTTGTTGTGCGGCCTGTGTAGCTTTTTCCACATGAAAAAAACAAATCGGTAAACACAAAAAGAGACAGCATGTACGGGTGGTACATCTTTTAGCTGGAGACGCAAAACTGGTGTGGAGTTAAATCGTATACGTAATCGACCTGCGAAATGGGTTTAGTTATGTGCAACGTTAAGTCTCCTGGTTACATTCTCAGCGTTGCTGTCGCCTTTGAAAGGCAACGTAGTATAGACAGACTTTTTGTCTATGATTTGCGGTACACCTATCTTTGTGCTAATTATCATATGTTTAGCTATAAACTGTTCTGAATAACCGTTTTCAATACGTGTGTTAAATACGAACTGTTTTTCTTCTTCTACGGTGTCATCTGAGCAAATTTTCCCAGTTCTGTCTAGTAAGCATCGGACTAAATTCTTCTTTTTTCTCAAAGGTACAAAACTATTGAAGTTAGTATACTGTCCTGACCAAGTTGTTTTGCGATGTACTTTACGTTGTAATGTGCCATCCTCACGGTGTGACAGCAACACGTCTAGAAATGCTATACCTACTGGTGACTCGGGTTCCAGGGTGAAGCGGATATTTTTGTGGGCACAGTTGAAGTGCACCAGTGTTTCATTGAGGCATTGTGAGTCATCTGCCATGCAGATAATGTCGTCTACATAACGCTCATAAAGAGATAATGACTTTATATGATCTGCTAATGAACTATTTTCAAGCTTAGCCATAAAAATGTTCGCTAATAAAGGGCCTAATGGTGAACCCATTGCCACCCCATCCTTTTGGTGATATAACCTACCGGAGAAACTGAACTGAACGTTGTAAGGGCTGGGATACAAAGGCTGCTTCAGTTCATCTACCGGTATCCTTACGTTTATGTCATTGTTCTTTATATACCGACCGAGAAACTCAATCGTCTCACTTAGTTGGATATTTGTGAATAGAGATGTAACATCCAGCGAGAATAAACGCATTCCCTTTGTGTTCAGTTTCCTTACCGTTTCGACAAATTCAAAAGAGTCTCTAAGACTATGAATCGCTAATTTTCTTCTAACTGGTTCTAACAACTCGGTTAGCCATTTTGCCGTTGCATGATGCGGTGAATTACGCATATATAAAATCGGCCGTAGCTCATACAGCCTGGGGATTACATTGCCTACTGGCCTACTTCTTTTGAAAGTAGTTGAATCAATCAGCCCTTGTTACTTCATACATCTCAGTGTTCTTGTTAACGCTTTTTCAATAGCTACTGTTTTTTACGATTGTGACAACGTGCCTGACTCAATCGGTCGGTTTCTATACCGGAGCAATCACGCTAATTCGAACTAGTCGGTCTAATTTCGCTTTACGTCTATCACGCATGACCAATGGAATTCGTCGAACTGGTAACACAACAGAAACGGCATAGCTGACCACAGGTAAACTGACGGTGCCTGGTATGTGATCGAGAGTCGGATCAAAAACACATGATTACTGATTAAGAACACCGTAATCAACCAATTTATGCAGAAATTCATCGTGACTAATGGTGTTAAACCCCATCAACTGAATGGCAGCAATACTTGAAATGAGATTTGAACTCAGATCAACCACAAAATATCAAGTACACAAATCTGGGCATTCTTTGGATTCGTGACAGGCAGTGTTGCAACTCCGTTAATGTTTGTCGCTGCATCATTCCACATTCTTAGCGGTGCATTTGCTCCCTGTTTGTTCGACTCTTTGTTGAAACTTGATGATATGACATTAATCGGTGCACTGGAGTCTAGCTGACTTTCCTTTGTATATTCTCTGGGCAATTCCGCATACATTCTCTTCCGTCTGCTTGATGCGTTGAGTCGTTTTATCACTTCATTGTCATTTTCGTCTATCAGACTGATTGCATGTCACCTGCAGTCTGACAAAATGTTCCTTTTTCTGGCGTTTCATGCACATTCTCCCGTATGCTAGACAGTTTTCTGTCTGTCGTAGATGTTTCCTCTGTAAAACTGGCTCGTAACCCGCGTAACTCGTTCTCGGTCTCTGCCTGTAGCATTTGACATTGGGCCGCGGTCTGCCTTAAAAGACGTCATTTCTTCTTCCGTTGCCACTTTGATTTGCAAACGTCGACACACTAGGCAAGCTTCAGTGTTGGAATGTTCAACACTCTTTGTCATAACTGATTTCTGAAAGCCGATGACAATTTTGTATCAACCAGGAGTATCTCTTAAGCACTAGCAGAAATTGCGTGATTCTGCAAGTTTCTGCTAAAGAGATACGTTATGATGCATTGATTCTCTAGTCTGCCGATTCCTTTCCAACTAACTGGAAGCATGCGAACTTTATGTTTGTTTGTCCAAAAACGTATTCCTCTAGTTTACGGATGATCGTGATCAGTTAATCTTCCTCCTCTTTGGCCTCGAAGGTCAGGTTTCCAAAATTTTCTCACTCCCATCTCTAACTACTAGTCGAAACATAGCCAACTGGCACTCCTTAGTGACTCTGTCTGATAGACCGACAAGCAGAATTCGTCACACTTTCTTCACTATATGCATCATTTGTCTGCAAGCCTGTTCATGTAGGAAGTGGCGGATACAGGAGCATCTTACAGACAAACCGCAACAGCACGCTGAGAAACAGCCCTCGTTTTGCAGTTCTCCAACCGTTTCACACCAAAATTCCACCGTAGTCCAGAGGATCTTCAATAATCAGGCTTGCAAACAGGAATAAACAATTTGGTCCTGACCAGTCTATGATCGATGTCACAATCAGCGCCGCGCATCACTCGCGTGATACACGCTTGATTAATGTCGCGCTGCCGCAAAATCAGGTAGTCAGGCAAATGATGGTGACCACTTCGTGAGTGAGTCCACCTCGTGATGTCACTCGCATTCAGCTGGAATTGGGTGTTTGTGGTAGCCAGCTCGTGAGTAGCACACCGATGGAGCAGACGATCACCGTTCTCATTGACTGAACCAATACAGTAAGGTCTGAAGACTCCTGGCCAGACTGTTGTGTCGCGCCCAACTCGAGCGATCAAGTCACCCACTCAACGTTGCCGACCGGATTGTAGCGGACAGCTGGTCACGGAACTGGTTTTTAATAGCATCAGTGTGACACAAAATTGGAACACAACTACTAAGAAATAGGGTAAATTTACCTCGACCGAGTCGCGGATACATGGACTGACTTCGAGGGCTGATGCCGTGTAGTTTGCCTGCTATCAAAATATTGATGGGGCCAGCGGCTACGAAACAAACACCATGCTCCTCAACACCATCTGCCGGGTAACTTACCCAGTAGAAGGTATACCCGGCACCTGCTTCCTACAACTTACCTTGGTCTGCAAGACTTGCCTCACTCAAGGCTGCTACGTCGATTACAGAGCGATCAGAGCTGTGTGCCGTTCTGGTCGTCCTTTGGAGCAGTACCGATCCAGCAGCGTGCGCACATTCCATGTCCCAATGGGAAGCGTATTGTGTCCCCGAGCGTGTCTTACATTAATCGTCGTGCTACTGAAAATTGAGTGACCATTGTCTGTCCCAGGCCCAGATGCATTTTATCTTCTTCAGTCTCATCTGTACTTGATGAGCAAAGGATTCAGTTCAGTTGCAGCGCAGGTTGGCCTAATCATGGCAAACCCCACATGACCTCTGTTCCTTTGCTAATGGGATTTCCTTAACAACACTTCTAAGGAAGGCCACCCGAGGTGAATGGAACGTTGAATATTACAACTTGCTCTTAACGCTGCATAATTATGGCTCATACTGACTTTGGATACCACTGCAATGTCCAGACGCAAACAGAAAAGCGATTAGAGCCTTCAGCCGATGCTCTTTACTTCAAAAGCTTGTACCGCAAGGCAGAGGGTGACACATATACACACACAACCACATCATCAACCATCAACAACAGACAAATTGCAATAGCTACACACAAGCTCGAGAGCCACACCTATGAAGTCAGCAGGTTCACATAAGACAAATAACACATGATATACATAACAGTATTGTAGAGACAATCAAGTCACAAACGAGCAAAACGAGACCAGGCAAGAACAGGTATCAAGCAGAAACAAAAACCAACACACTGGCTCTATCCACAACCAGCACATCTGCCTTGTATCTGGTTGCTCCATTTTAACTAATATGACATCTTTTGACCTGCGAGGATCGAAGTCCTAGTCAGCACAACCCGCTAGATCAAAACAGCACAAGTCTGACCACTACGCCAAGGTAACAGAAAAGGTCAGGAAGTCTTATATTACATATACACAATAAACACACTTACGAATAAAACTATATTTCACGTGTAGATGTAAATTACATAACCGCACTTCCTCATTGCGTCTAATATATCATTTTTCCGTTTCAACCGAAACATACGCAGGCAGAAAGCGATACAGATGGCAATTTGCCACCTGACTTGGTTACAGACTATTTACAGTGAGCATATGTCGACTGTCCATGGGCAATTCACTGGCGGAGAATATACTTACGTAAACTGTTAAAACGTTCAACATTTCCGAAGTTTCACTTAACCAAGAAAATACGGCGTCCCGTTGGTACGATTCAGTGTTGTGGCCTTACAAACAATAAGCCTAGAGGTGCTGAAAAATACAAACTGATTCTGAATACATTCAAACTTGATTGAGCCACTGCCAACCAACCTCTGTGCAGTAATAGTCGATTAATGGTCGTTCACCTTGATGTCAAAACGCACATGAACTGATGTTCGACACCCACAACGACCAACGAGTTAATAGAATGTGATATGTGTTCGGAAACGAAAGAAATCCGTTGACCAATGGTGATTAACAGACATAAGGGTTAGTGATCTCACTGGCTATATCATTTATAACAGTCCCAATAGCAACCAGTTTCACTTTAAAAGTCATGAAATAAGTTCGGCTGTCATACATCCACTCAGAAATGAATGTCTTTGTCATCTTGATTGGTTGAACTCTCTTTAAGTAACGCATTAACTACTGGTTTCTCATAAGCTGAGAACTGCTCCCTATTCTCTAGTTTGCACACGTCACTTTACGTTTGGTGAGAATAAAGGTAGAGCTGATTACTGAGGTTGCCGATTTAGATAATCCGTTGCAGTCTGAACCTGATGCTTAGAATGCAGACGTTTTACAACTGAACAAAGTGACATTGCTAGTGTGTAGGGGTTTCTTCAATTTCATTTAAGCGTGGAGGTTGATGAGGTCTGGTGGACTCCCCTTCTTATATGCAAAAGTAAACTTACTTTCGGATGGAAATTTTAACTGGTTACTTCCCGTTGGTTGTAAACTTTTGACTTGTTTGGTCCTGCTTAATAATGTCTTGTAGCTTTTGAACATTGACCTAAAATCTGATGATCACTGATGATTTCTGATACTTGAATGGGTTCGTCACTACTTCTGTTCTGAACGGCAGTTTGATTAGACTTTTATTGTCCAGCTTTGATCATGGTTCCAATCTGTCTAAGTTTCCTTCTTCACATGCATCGGTAAATGAATGTGATCATGTCGACATCTGCTCTGGTCTTTGACTCACACTGACATAAATTTTTCATTTACTGTGCAGTTTTATGAAATCAGCTGGTGAATAACAGGACGAAATTCATTTTTTGTGTTCGGAGTTTGCTTGCATGAGAATTTCCACACTGGTAAGGTGTCCTGCGTGATCCTTCCGGATGGAAATCAACGAACGCTGATTGTACGTCCGGATAGTAGATTTTAGTTCGCCTGATTTAGATGACGCCAGACTACTTTACTAATCACAATTGATTTTGTGTATGCGACTTTCTATGAGTGGATCTCAGTTGTTTCTTTAGTTTTGAGTCCGAATTAATGATGTCGCAAACAAATGTTTTCGATAATTCTTCCTCAGGTCAATACAGTTACATAGGTGTCATCAAGACGTCATCAGATAAAACGCAAAACCTAAGAAGTGAATGTTCACGAGTGACAATAAAAGCTAATACTAGACTACGCACACACTAATTGGTTAGGTCCAGGCCGGATGTTAACTGGATGTTACGTCACATGGTCAGGGTCGAATGTTTGTGTGTGGTTAGATTGGATGTGATTGATCTGTGGCCATGGCAGTTGCAAGGACTGGACAAATTACTTTTGAGAACATAGGTTAGGTTTGCGTAATCTGAGAGCAATAAAATTGGCCGTCACAAGAATGGGCTGACTGACTGTTTTTGGTTGATTGTTCGCAACTCTGTAGACAACCTGGAATGCTTTGCTGATGTCTGCACGATGGTTGGTATCAGCTAGATGTGGAGCAATGGCGCTGGTAATTGATTTGCGACAACGGGTTCCAATCCAAGCTTGATGATGTTCCTTGATTCTTTTTGGCAAGCGGCTAGTCGTACGACCAACACATTCTGCAGTACAACAGTAGCATGAAAATGAATACACGGGCATTTACTGATCGTGGACTGGTAGCTCGTCTTTCAGGCTCAATCTTAACATCTGCATTGTTGTGAACCAACTTCTTAAGGTTGCCAATGGAAAGGTGCGTCTAACAATGGGATCCTCTTCAGGTCCACTGCTAGTAGACGTATTCAGGGGCACATTAGAATCCCAAATTCAGCCGACTATTCAGAGTCTTCATATGTACCACCGATACGTATATGATATATTTGTTGTTATGAAGTCACAAGATGAGTTAACAGCCATCCTTCAGATTTTTAATGCATCACACACTGCACCGCGCTTCACCTCAGAAGGGGAATCTAAACAAGAGTTCCACTTCTTGGATGTCGAATTTACCAGACTTTGGGACACTGTGTGACAGGATCCTCAGATTTGTTGATGATTTCGCAGAATTTGAGTTTCTTTTTTTCCAGAAGTACTTTGAATCCGACGAAGTTTCTTATGTATCTTTTTCAAAAGATGCTCGTTACAGGTATTTCTCTTAGTTCCCCCGAATAGCTGCGATATTTCGATCTGTTTTGTTATTGTTCTACGCGGATTCCGGATGCTGCTTCTTTTGCGGCAGACTACCTGGTTGCTGTGAGTCAAGGGCCTCATGTAGGGGGCGCCAGTTTAACACACTTCTTTTACTTCATTAGGTTGAAGGCAGTATACTCTCACAGGTTTAGAAAGTTAATATCCACTATGTCATTTCAGACGACGTTTTACGTTGCGTGGCTAAAAGACAATAATCTTGACAAACATATTTGTCACGGAAAAGGTAAACTCTGAAATCCAACAAAATATCGCCATGTCACCTAGCATAGCGACAACTAAAGGTTGAAACTGACAGTTTTGACATATTAATAATTAACCAGAACTGTGACAAAACGTAGCCTTTATCGTCGACCTTCGCATTTTACTAACAATACTACTCCATAGAGTAAACAACTATCAGGTTTCTGAGAAACACACACCACAAGCAACAAACAAAATGAGATGTCAAGGATCAGAACGTAAAAGAGAAAACCGAAGCACTAACAGTATGAGATGGCTTCACCAAATGTACATAAGGTCAAACACGTAACAAGCAGACACCCATATCTAAATAAAAATATCTAGTATCGAACGGAGAAAGTTAAAACCAGGAAGTTTGCAATTCTGTTAACAATTCTGATAAAATATTTCTGCTGCACTTGAGCTTAATGCACTAGATGTAACTTCCCCGAGTTTACTTCCGTTGTTTGTCTAACACAGTCTCTGACTCCTTTATTCAACCAGAATGTAAAGTGTTTACAGTTTTATACCATAAGTCACAATTGCGCTGCCACGTCAAATTAAAAGTTGCGTAACTCAAACGGCCGAAACAGCCGTGATGTGCTTTTGACAAGCAACACAGTGTCTATATAGAAAACTCTTAACAATGGGAATTCATCGTAACCCGAATGTCAAGTAAAACCCCATTCTCAGTTATCAGAATAAGCCGTAGGTTGTTTGGGGAAGAAAAAATAGCTTTTTCTTTGTGCGCGTCTATCTCCGTGTTAGTTAAGGAAAACCTTTTGTTGAGCGGTTTCTTGATGTAAGCAGAAGATGTAAGCGGAAGTGAACGGAAGTAAACATGAATAAAGCTGGGGTGCAACCATATCAACAACGAACATTGAAACATCGTTCCATCAGCCGTATATACTTACTGTTCCGCAGTGATGGGATGGGTTGTTGACTATAAAGCTGGCATTGTGGGCTGTTTCTCACGTATGCATTGATCGAGTAATACTTTGGAGCTCATTCTATTCAGATATGCCAACAGAACTGGGCAGCATGCTACAGTGTGAAGAGATTCAAATTTGAAGGCACTTCTGCTTACAATGTGGCTTTCATGTCCCACTGTACAGTTTCAGTAAGCAATCTTTCATCAAAATAGTAATATTTGATCCTTACTGAGTTATCTTGTAAATCTAGGTAGCTGGCTGTGAAGAGAACAGTCGAGGAAAACTTATATGAAGTTGGGGACGGATGACATCGAAACAAAATCGTTACAACCCACAGATTGTTGTACCACGTTAAGCTACTGGGTAAATTTTTAAGTAGTTCGAAATGACACGTGATTCTTTATTCTGTTGATATGACCACTGCGATCAGCTGACAATCTCATTCGTCTGGCTACCAATCTTCTGCATGAGGAGAACTTTTCATTCGTAGTAAAACGTTGATTGGTTCAAAGTGCAATATCAAGGTCACGGGAACGTTACAACTCACATTTTCAACTAAATTTAATGAGTGCTCGCCAATCGATATTTGGGAATTCAAACAAGTTGGTTGCTGATAAGTAGTTTGGCAGATTTGATGATTTAGAAGAGACTCAATTGCGAAAAGTGTGGACTTCGGCTGGATTCGAACCGGCGACAGAAACACCATGCCCAAACGCGACGAGCGCTCTACCAGCTGAGCTACGAAGCCACGCCGGAAGCTCAGAAATTTCACATCTGACGTTGGTGAATTCCAGCGTGAACTGATCGAGAAATCCTGCTTGGGCAGTCAATCGGCTGGATCATTTGGTGGATCCCATATAACACAGTTGGGTGGGTAACTAGGTCCATATGTTGGTTAATGAAGATTTCATTTAAAACTTTCTGAATCTTAGCCTTATGAACTCTTAGGTATTATACGGATGGGGGGTTATTATAGGTAATTTCGGTCACCATGCGTTGAATGCGAAAAGTTCCACTGATTTATCAAACTGACGGAAAATTATTAGTACATCCAGAGTAAAATGTCCAACTTTAGGTTGTATGCACATTCTGCAGCAAATAACCGTCTGTTAGATAAAGGATTTATGTTTTATTTTTTGGGGAGGCGTTTGTATATTGTGAACCGTGATGGAATTACGTAATTGTGTTGAACAGATTAAAGTACATTCAATTAATTACTCATCTTCTTCTCACTGAACTGTAAGTTTGACGATCACGAACTTCACTATCCTCAATGTTCACGTTAACTAGTCGGTTAATTCACTAATTGTAAACTATTGAGTAGACGACTGTATTACTGATAACAAGCGAACTGGTTTTACTTTGCTTCTTAGGAAAAATTTATCCTTCAACACGCTTCAAGCGTGTCATTGAAATTAGGCACTGACACAATGACTGAGATGTGAATCCCCCTTTAGCCAGTAGTGACGGAGGGTACCCAACTGAAGATCTCTTTGAATCGATTAAAGGACTATGTGATAAATAAAATGAAACCCTGATCATTCTGAGCACTTAACCTGTTGGAACGAGTTCAACTACACACGAATACTGCATTGTACATCTTCAGTTGTAAATGTATGACCAGTACAAAATGAATGGCATACAGTTTCTTAGCTCAAATTCAGCCCACTATTTGGTTTCCTACAATTAAGCTGGAAAATAGATTTTCCTGATAAAAATCAAATGATATGATGCATACATTGGCAGTTTTCGCATTCGAATAGCAGCCAACCACTTTTGATAGAAGGCTTTGTACTAGAACTTCAATATATCACTAATCTATGCCTGGCAGCTGAAACCTAATCACTTTTTTTCAATCAACTGTGTTGTCGTCGGGTCATTAGTTTCACTTAAGATACAACCGAAGTATTATAAACAAGCGCCAATTTACATCCTCTTATCAGCACTGTTCAGCATGTTGGACCGCCTCCAGGGAATATATATTGACTGGTTTGTGAACATTGATCGGTGATTCCACGAACGAGACGTGTTATCGAAGTAAACACTGGGAAACACTAAAGTCGTTGAGCGATCGTTTGGTTACTGACTGGCAGTATGTGGTTCGGTTTAGATCATTTGACTACAGCTTACGCGCTAATTCGCAGTATCGTAGAATGGAAGTACAAAAGAACAACTGTTGGACTTCGGTTTGAAACGCTCAGACAATGTGAACGCTTACAAAAGAGAATTTGGTCGAGCCCTATATAAGATCGGTGGCTCAGTGGCTAGCGAAACTGCTACGTAAGAAGGTGTACGGAAACTAAAATCCTCGTCTGGACTGTACATCCATTGCCGACAAGCTCTAACGAGAACGAAACCCGTACCTAGGGCTTGTTTATAATGAAACTCGAAAATCTAATCCGAATGCAAGAGGTGCAGTTAAGTCTGAGTGCATTCAATGTCTGTCAACCAAATAAATTACCACTTGACAAAGCTGCACATGATTTTGACGCAAACGGACGTAATTTATGTAAGCCATCCCCTGAGTTGGGCTGCTGCAATCCAGGTTATGGAAATGTGACAAAATCATATATCAAACATATAGCCTACTACGTAGTTTGAACCAAGTCATCTTGCCTTTACTCAAGGCTCGTATGTTATCAGTGTGCAGAGCGCCTTACAATGATTACGCCACACAACAACTGTCTGACATGTTGAGTGATTAGTCATATGGGTTTATAAAAGCTGGTTTTCACAAGGTCGTTACAAGAGAAGTCATTGTTCATTTCTATGAAACGAATAACTCTAACAGCCTGATTGAAGGTTGTCATCTTTTAGAAATTATTTAAGGAGAAACCAACCAATGTGCCACGTCAAGACTCAAAGAAATCAAATTAATCTATACAATTTAATTGATTGAATGCTTAACCGATGGATATGAAAAGTGTACAAAATATTCAACAGCCATATGGTGAGCAAATTAACGATTTAAAACGTGATGAGAATAACTCATTCGCACTTGTATTCCACTACTTCTTTTGTGCTTGTTAAAATGAAGTATTGACGAATCAACTAACGTTAGTGGGAAGGCAAGTGCACAGACAACAAGTGCAGATATCTGTCTAGTTTACTGGGAGGTATAAAGAATGATTAATTAGCCAATCAAAACGGATTGGTAAATTAAGTTAGCAGGGTCATTTGTAAAATTGAAGGTTATTGAAACCGTAGACAGTTGGAAGATGTTCATAATGATAATCAAACACAACTCAATTTAATATATAACAAAATGACTACTCAGTCGTTGGCAGTCATGTGATCTGATTATTCTCGATCAACTAATTTTAGACCTATTGTAGTGAAGAGGAGCGCCCGTGCTAAACTATTCACACCACTAATATTCAGTGGTGGGCGCCTGAGCATAGATTTTGGCACTGGAGTAGCCGCTGGAAAAATGCCAGAAGAAAGATCAGAGTGTAACATTGCATGAAATGGTTCTTGATACGTAAAGGAACTGAGCATTGGCATCTGTAAAAACCCTAACAGTCTGGGCCCAGTAACGTGCGCCAGTGAGTGATTTTGTGTGTTGTCTTGTTGAAACACATAACCCATGTGTTGCTTTCTCAATTAACTAACTCCTGTGCCATCCGCGTTCTTGGCTCACAGCACTATCCCTTCAAGCACTCCTATCTATAGTGTTATACATTGAGTCGGAGTATCAAACATGAAAAGTTTAAGTTATCAATTTGTTGTTACTAACTCGCTCCTAAAAGGTAAATTAAAAAGACAGTTCGCTTCCCGGAAACTGAAAAAATATATAAATCAATTTCATGCACCCAAAACTGTTTATTTCCACTCGTCAGCATAACACGTGTAGATAGTCAGATGGACAGACAACCCGACCTATACTGCTACCTTGGCGAGGTGGTCGGGCTTGTGTACTGTTTTGATCCGGCGGGCTATGCTGACTAG
>JTDE01004994.1:5402-19477 GCA_014338405.1 Paragonimus skrjabini miyazakii
GAGATTGATTGCCTCAGCGCCTTCTGTGCACACAAAACTGACCGATATTGTTTGATGAGCATTGCCTCGCTAATCGTTTATGTCGATTATGTTGATAAACTGGAGTTTTAGTCAATCATGTGCTTACTATATTTTCAAGCCGGATTAGCGTTTGTATGTCTTTTTTTCACTGGTCGCCGCAACCCTGTGGTTCCACTTGGTTTGTTTATATCATCATGACAGCAAATCCAACCATTGTTGTCTATGAGTAGTGTACAGATTACTTAATCTGGCTCTTCAAAGGCAAGATATGGAAATGATCTCTTCATTCTAAGGTCTACATTGTTAGAATTTCTGTTGTGTTTTTTGCTAAAACGAACCGGTTCATTTGTTTTGTTCCAAGTTAAGATAAAAATAGTTTTTTCTCCATATTTTGCCTGGAACTGACTGATCTCATTCTTGAGGGTTTTCCGGTCGTACCTCAAATAATACTACCATCTAACCGTTCAAATCTTTTTCCTTCAATTCACAATAAAAAGGCTGTTCATTACCAATTTAATTTTTCTATACTATCGCGGCATTTTAGACGAAACACAAACGGAGATGCTAGTTAAGGTGCATAGAAATTAAAGTAAACAAAAATTTGTAGAAATGTTTTTCAGTTGGATGGATTCCACAGTTTGTATCAACTTGGTCTGTTTAGTAATCAGTCCATAGGGACTACACGCATCATGGGGATGTTTGATACATTATTTAGGTTTACGTATATTTAGCCGTCATCCTGTGCTGTACATACATTGCTATAGACTCACTAAGGCATCTTTGAGAGACTGACTTGTGCCAGTCAGCTCTGCATAACCTGATTCCCGTATAATTTAGTAGTTTATTAAATTTTAGGTAATCCGTAATTCACCATTACAACAAACTAGTCCAATACTGAACACACTTCCCCAATAAAACACTTTACAAAAGAAGGCGCCCTTCATTTAGAATTATTTTTGGTTGCATTCACGGTAAACGTAACGGTAATCGTAAACCGTACGTCGTTGAGAGAACAGCCGTAGGCCATCAACCTGAAGTAGACGTCTAGCATGAAATGCTTGTTCTCTTTTCAAATGATGTTACTTGTTTTGGTTGAAGACGTTTGGTATGGTCGTCTCTGGACCACATTACGGAAATCTACTTGTTCAAAAAGGAAAGTAACTAGTTAGGTTTACTCAACTGTGAATTACTTTCAAGGATGGATCGATCCATCATTCCACTCCTACCAACACAACAACTGTCCAATAGTGAGGAAAACTGCAAAGTGAATCGTGTGTCTGCAGCAGATCACGTGAATTATAAGAAGCAGTGTACATGCTGTACATGTTCCGTTACTTTTCGCGTTTTCTCGAGATATCGATTGGTATTGTTACTCACCGCTAAAATAAGTTGAGCACTTCATCCACTCTAAAAGGATTATCCGTTGCTGGACATCATTTTCTGCTAGTCCTTGGGAATTCATCTTGGAACAGGGGTACTGTATGTCACTTGAAACAGCGGCCTCGGCATAATTAGACCTCACCAGCACCAAGCCTGTCAAGAAAGCCAATCAGTGATTTGTAGTCAAGTGCTACCATGACATTTTCTATTCTAATCAACTGAATCACAATGTTATCATCACCGTACCTTCAGGAAGTTACAGGAGTTACGCTCCCTCAGTGTAGTATCCTGCCAGTATGAGACACCACAAGATAGAAATAGCTGTCCATTACTTCACCGGTGGTCAGTTACACCAGTTATTTGCAGAAAAGTTTCGAACGCTTTTAACACCTTCGTGGATTTTCGTTGGTCAACCTTAAATAACTGATCAATTTCAACCTATAATTAAGGTGAGTAAAAAAGTCAAAAAAGGCTAAAATTGAGGCTTGTTAAATAAAAGTGAACATAACTTCAAATTCGAACTCTTACTGTTTTACCGCAGCGGTCAGAAGAGAATCAATTTTTTACTCACCGAATCGAATAAACGATTTCTCAAGCAGTTTGTTGAATGATCTTGTGGATGACTTTTGTCAACTGTAATTTCAGTCATCAATACAATACTGGTTAACGAGTCTACGCTACTCCAATTTTCGAATAGTGAAGCTGATCTTTGAGAGATGTTTTAAAGACCGTTGAAATCTATATGAGCCCTTTACGAGGACGTCAAATACAACAAACTGACTAAGGCTAATTGAAAGGTCACGTTCCAAGGTTGATTGTTGTGATTAATTACATTACCACTGTTCAAGATGCTTCAACTGGTTTCTGATCTCTAGCCACAATCTATCTACGTCACCTAAATTAGACACAAATTTTAGAGGGGCAGAGTTTGGCTAACGTTCTGCCTCAGTTTTTACTGTGATTTTCAATATTAGTGCTGCACTGGTTTTTTCGCGAAAGCTGTTGCTCACATTCTATCGGGAAGGAGAGCATAGTGACCTAGAAAACACCGGGGGTTCCGATTCCTGGTCTTGGTAATCACATGTCTTGTCTTGGTTACATCCCATTAGACTAGATAGACTCATGCTTGCCACTACGGACAGAGTCGTGCTGATCACTATAGTTGGGAGATAGTATTAAATGAGATTTGTGTAATTCGAATCTAACTAGCAGTAGAGAGCTTTGTCCTGTGGTAAGAGAATTACCAATTTCAGCCGCAGAGTTGTTAAGTCCAAACAGACGCGAAGATCTTCCAAGTGTACTGAAATTTTATGAGTGGTAGTCTCAAGAAAGAGCATTATTTTGTTCTGCCCAAAGGTGCGTTCTAACCACGTAATGGACTCAACTGATCTTCAAAAGCAGTTGTTGGGTTCTCATGCGGATAACACGCTTGAGGTTAAGTTCTGTGGTTGAAATCCATGTACTCATAGCAGCAATAAACAAGAAAACCAAGCAGGGTACTAGTCGGTCGCTGTCACCATAGACGTTAGTGCAATCGAGGGAAAAGTGCAATTAAAAGTTTCGAGGGCGATGACACAAACCAACACAGTTTGAACGTTTTCATATTTGAGTAAACTGATTAGTTTGAGATAATCTTTCTGGAAGTGAGGTTCGTTAAGCTAGCTGTCTAGTCGATATCGGCTTTGAAGTTCTACGGCAATTTTGTCATCTCAGATATCATTTCCTTCTCACACTTCGAACCTGACCAGCCAGATGTGATCGATCAGTATGTTAAAACGAATCCACCATGGTCAAGAAAATAGTAAGACATTTTTGGAAGCGGCAATTGCTAGCTAAATTGGCCCTGTTCGGATCGGAAAATGAATCTACAAGAAAAAAATGCGCTTGTTAAGAAGGGTAGGTTAAGAACAATGCTGCAGCTCTAGTCCATTCGACGTTGTGGTTCAATGGGCAGTTGGCCTAACTAGTAACCCGACACTTGCTTACGGATCGTTGGAATGATTCTCGATGTGTGTAGTTGTGTGATACTAATCAGAACTGGCAATGTAGAAATGGCTATTTTACACCTCATTGTCTGCGATCGCAACACGGTGAGTTCACATAAGAATAATATCGATCACACCGCACAGCGTTAATTGATTCAAAGTCTGAGCATACAACGCCATTTGAGTCGGTTCCACTTCGTGTCATATTGATAGATAGTAATATGAAATTAACATGAGTGGGATGATGCTTACTCAGTCAAAGAAATTGTTAAGATCTTCATTAGTTTGTAAATAAGTGACTGATTGTTAATGGACCTCAACGCTTGAAAGTCGATTTCTATCTCTCCAGATTGGGAAAATTCCCGCGATTTGAACCGCAATGCATTTACGGCTTTATGTGAGATATGTTAATTTGCCAACAGAAACAAGTAACCTATGAGATACAAGATGGATGCCTTTGATTAGCTCCTAGAAGTGTCACATCGATATGAAAGTGGAAAAAGTAGATGGTGAGCTATTCGACTAAAACAATAAAACCAGATCAGCTCCGTACACATTCCTCGCAATGTGGTTGTGACGAGGAACCCTCCTAAGTAAACAAAAAGTAATCGTTTGTGCTAACAAACTGACTAGAAATCACTGACGGTCAATCAGAAATCGTCAGAAATTTAAGCAGACGTACAGATAGCGGCAAGCTGAACAAAAATGTGCCGTTTTTGGACATGCTGTTTCTCTCACCAATTTTAGTTCAGCCGAAGCTCAGCTTTTTCGCCACCAGGAGTTCCAAATTATGAAGTGTGCTGCAGTACGTGTCCGTAATGCAGTTCATTGTTAAATCATGACACTGGTTGATTCTAGTGAGGACTATTTGAGAAATCTTGCTTAGACGGTCAACCCCCGGTTTATTTGGTAAATTTCATATGAAGCTGTGGAGTTGATGGATAACTGAGTCCAACTGTGACATTCGTGAGATTCCGTTGTCGATATGTAGTTCAGCTGGTGCAGCGCTTACAGCTTCTAGAAATGTTTTTTCTGTCACGGATTCGAGCCCAACCGAAGATTCTACAGTTTTCGCAATTTGATCTCTTTTACCTTACCTACTGTATTATTTATCAGTAATCATATATGTGCTTCAGTAGAGTACAATCAGTTAGTCAATCACACGGTTCAGTTGCACTTTGATTTGAAAATCACAATTGCAAAATGCTCACCAAACACCGAAAAATTCGAACACAGATGCAATAAATTTATATTAGAAATTAAACAAGAGATCAAAGCAGTGGATTTGCTCTCTACAATCCACATTTTAGGCTATTCAAAGAAGATTTTGCCCAAACACTTTATTCAAAACAGAAAGTTGGTTTTCGATCAACAGATCCGGAATGTTCAATTGTTTTTTGGGCAGTTAATTGAAACTAAGAGCTGCTTTGAAGTTTGTCTAAGTAATTTTACTTACTAGCTCATTCGAAGTTTTACTCTGTTTTTCACAGTTCGAAAAAATTTGCCTGAAACTAAATTTTTACTTATTCCTGTCCATTAAAAGGATGGACCATATTGTCGTAAACCTTGTATGTTCAACTCTATTGCCAACGCACACTAGAGTATACTGTCACCTGTCGTTAAAAGCCGTAGTTGGTTTATTTCATTTAAACACAACCAAATACATTTTGTAGTTCGGACAAACCAAACTGCTCAAATGATGAATTTGACCGGATTAACGTTATCCAACTTCTGAATCTGGGGGTAAGTGTTGATGTTTATTGACAGAAACAATAAAAAATATACAAACACTTCCACACAGTCACGGAAAATCCTACCTTACCCTGATTGGGATCAACGACAGGTGAACGAGTTCCATCAGCTGGACAGAACAACAAAGAATATAAACATACAGTTCTTGTGTTTGTGTGTGAAAAGTTTGGTTACACTTTAGTGCCCGCCAATGATCACTAAGTAGTTGTTGATATATGTACTGAGTTTAAAACGTTTGAAATTATTTTTAATCGAGTACAAAATGAGCTGGACATTGTAGACTCAAAACTGAAACTGATTCGCGTTGGTATCGATTGATGCGTTTGGATGCATTACAATACTTGGTCTGACCTCGGGAGATCAAAAATTTGGTGCTTAACTCAGCTGGTCGGTCTGATTGCTAAATCTGTCAACCGTGTGCAATACCATTCTGAACTGATCCCTTATCATTAGTGGCAATAGTGTTGTTTTAATGTTATTGCCTGTGCGCCATGCATTTATAAAATCCAAACCGATTCCAGTTTGTAAATGGAAGTTAAATGATACATAGAACTTGTATTCCAAAAATTCCAGCTGACAAACTCATCCCCTCATAATCAAAATACATGAAGTTAGTAGAAAGTTAGCTATCAAGTTGCAACTGAGAACAAAACACTGATTTAGAGGCAACCGATCTAGGTAGAACATACACAGTGCGTTTATATGTATATAGTTGGAGACAACGTTGGCTGAAGAACTAAAAACTGATTTTGCAGAATATCTAAGGCCGGGAACAGTTCGTGACAGTATATACGCAACTTTAATATCACCAAGTCTGCTATAACCCTAAAATTCAGTTTCCTGTTTTCACGAGCAGCTCACCTACGTAAACGAGGCATCTGCTTCATTAAGCTTGATTGGATACTGTTTCCTTTAGCATACCATTTAAAGTCTATATCGATTACAACAACTCCGGTCAAGAAACCAAATATATCGCCTCACACTTTACTTACTGTTTCGCATATTGCGGAAAAAATTATGAAACCAACTCACACACACACACAGGATATCTTCACTTTGCACATACCTAAATTTAAAACACTGAGTTCCCTTGATCCAGTTCACCAGCAGTGAACGTTCGTTGTTTCCATTGTTGTTGCTATCCGCATTAAACCTGCTAGGCGATATTTTAGATTACTGGTTAGTAATTGGGGATTTGGTTAATTGCAACTTGGACATCACTCATATTTGATCGCAGCGTTCGCATTCAAATAGACTTCCCAACTAGACTATTTTGAGAAGATACACCGGATTCCAGTTTCGCTCTCATTAGAGCTCGTTAGTAGTGAATCTCCTTGCTACGGCCGGGACTAGAATTCCTGCCACGATTTCATGAGACAACCGTGTTGACCATTGCGTCATTCACCTCGCATTAGGCACAACCGAATTATCACATGTGAACACACAACCACTTTCGCCTGTGAGCATAGCATTTCTGATGAACCGAGTGAGCACACCAAACAGATATCTAGGCGAGGAGAGAAGTGATGCACGTTGAAGATAATATACGATGTGGGTATCGGAATGGTTTGCAGCTTGTAGCATGCTGATCACATCACGTGTATGTCGAAGGCCTGTGATAACTAAAAGAAACTGCGGTAATCCAGCTCTCCATGACAGCTGTTTGTAGAACACAGAAAGTCAAAGTTTCAGATCTACCAACAAGAACGATGTGACTGTAAGCGATCATGTATGTCCTGGTTGCTCTGAAGCAGTTATCAGTCAGGAGAGCTCTCCGCAATTAAAACACACGAAAACGCAATGTCTCTCATCTTCTAAGTAACTGTCCTATTTACTGTTATCTGAAATAATACTCAAGACCCGAAATAAACTATAATTGTGTTCGCAGCCGTTGTTCTTTCGTTTCCACATTTCCCAAGCATGCGGTGCACCGGAGTTTGCTACTAACTTGGTGCCAGTTCAGTGAGTTCCATTACAGCAGATGTTTTCAGCTAGGAACACGGACTGCGTAGTGAATGTTTATTCAGTACACCAACACAAGCGATATGTGCTTCAACACCACCTAAAACAAAATCACTCGTTTGCATATAACAATTACCCCGAAGTGCCATGGTCACTAATGCCAACTTCTTGTATGGAAAACACCACTTCACGCCACAGTGCACTTTCACATTCCTTCTCTTATTCTTCCCAGGTTGTTTCGATATCTAACTATGTGTCTCCGTCTGACTACTGACGAGTAGTACAGTGTTGTCACTGATCCTCATTACACAGACACCCATTTTGCCTGACGAACGGGTTGACGAATTACTGAGTACTGGTACTTGATGCATTCACAGTTTTCAAGAAAACTTGTGAATACGAGTGGAAGTACGGTTTCAAAGCACTTATCCTTCTCAGCTATTGATTGGCATTCAGAGTTTTCATGTGTCATCAGCAATACCTTGCTTCACTTATCTTTCACAGCGAATGTGAAGGAAAACAAGTAAGAGGAGGAGAAAAGATGACTAAAATGCGTTACACAACGATGCATTATTTGCCAGATAGATGAAATTGATTTCAAATTGTTCTCACGGTGGGGAGGTCGGTGACAGGTGCAAAACTACGCAGTACGATGACCAACAGTAAAAGTTACAAGTTCCACTTCATCAAAGCTAAGACTGAGACTAGCATCATACTCATTAAGCTGTGAATGAGCTCACGTACCCCTGAAGGCGGCAACTAATGGCTCAGGAAGATGTTTGAATGGACAGCGATGTACATTTCTGTGTACGTCACTGACAGTAGTTTGCAATAAGATAACAGGTACGTACCCTTAGCGACGGTGCTTCAAGTATCGCAAGAATCTAGATGAAACAGCGTCCACGTATGCAAATGTTTGTCCTAAGAATGGGTCACCCAAACGGTTCGTTGAGTCTTTGGCGGGAGTTATGGTGGGAAGGTTTTATAGACGAAATTGCTATTGCTCACTGTAATCAGTTTGTCGCACATGTCGTACAGCGCTGCATGTAAACCCTTGTTGACGAGATTATGCAAATCTCTAGTGGATAATAAAATTACCGACTGAACTCACACCAAACATTTCTAGGACGCCCGCACTTTTGGGAAGCTCAGACTCGACCTGAATCCTCGAGAACTATCCCAGTATTGCAATTCAGCTCCTGTAGAAATTGTCTACATGTTCTTGCAGAGTTGCGGCAGATCTGTTAAGTGGTACTTGTTTTGTGCCAGTTACAATCTAACATTACTCCAGATCTGTTGTTCCATAGCTCGGAATAAGCCGCCGTAATCTGTTATTGTGTGACTGTCGTCAGCGCATGACCGATAAGATGTCATTGGCTGAAGATCAATCAACTGATATTGGATTATAATGTGCCGAATTTGTACATTTTGCCCACAATGAGTTGGCAAATTTCTTTCGGAGGGTAACTTATGATCAATGCTGTGTTACCCATGCGGAATCTATTTGAACTGCTTATGACTAGAGTTTGTCAGGAGACGCAACCGCTGACAAAGCAGCTGGGACGCGTCTCGTCATATCGATCAGTCGACCCGGTTCGGATGGTGGAATAGCTTCACTCAGGCAATCAGGTTGAGCGATTAAGCACGTAATAGAAAGGAACAATTGAATAGAGTTATTGTGTATCACAAATGATGCATAGAAGCGGTATCTCAATGAAGTTCAAATACAACGCATCAAGAAGCAGTGATTAGCCAATTTTCTTGGACGACGCCAACTACCGTAATAAACATTCAGCTGTAATTCACATTTCACAATGGCACCCAGCGACGGAACTTGAGGAGAGGGAATCAAATTTATGTTCACAATTTTAAAACTAGTGTAACATGCAAGCCGGCTGTTTACACGCTGGTTGTCCGTTGCACTTATGGACCAACTCTGGGAGACAGCGTTCTTCCGAAGTAGGGATTCCAACAACAGGTGTTGTAAGAAAAAACAACAAGAAACAAGCATTAGTCAAAGGTCCAGTAAGCCATGCACACGACTTACACAAACGAAACCTAAAACCGCGTCAACAACACAGCAGAACGCCCTGCTACACAATTCAAATTCAGCCTGTGCGCGCCTGCTGGTTTTGACTGTACGTTACACTAGATAGTAATAGTCCCAGATTTTTTTGCCAAATGTAAGTACACTGTTATGTGTAACCTTACAATATATCTGCGATTCGATTGCAATACAAAAAACGCGGTTCGTTCTGACATTCTGCTTTTTGATCCTTTATTTGTAAAATGGATGGGAACCTGTTATTTTCCTATTTTTATTTTGTGCTCCCAAGTTGATCAAGTGAAAACTCATTATATGTAACAGCAAAGCCCAAAAAACCAGCAGTGTAAATTCACTAAGCATGGCAGATGCTCAAGATCGCCATTTCTAATAGGGCAGTAGAAGTGTCAGTATGTTCGAAGTCACATCTCTTTATCCTAAACATGCTTTCCAGTACGTCGAGTTTGTTACTCAACAAAGCTTTATTGCTTTGTATAAATACAGACGACCACTGATTAGTTACAGTGTCAAAGGTCGTAAGAATGAGAAATCACACTCCCTACCCTGTACACAAGAAAGATATCGCTTATGTTGTAATCGAACCCCACTTCCAAAAATGTGGTTACGAAACTGTCGCACTGTGATTCGCACATCATGTCCTCGCTTTCCCGTTGATCTTATGCAGGTTTTCGATCTACCTATATGTTTGATTCCTTGATGGAAATGGAATACTCCTTCGTAACTAAACAGGGTGCCAGTAAGAGGTATGGATTGTTCACCTTGAGTAGTTTCAGTTGAGTAACCACAACTTGTGATCGTCCATCGTTACGTATATGTTCTGATCGAGGTAGATTAGGCTGAAGGTGCAACATACCTTCTACAAGGTTTATGTTGGTTCCAAACTGACCTGTCCATCAAGCACTTGAGGTCATATCAGTTTGCAATTGTCAGGTCACTTATTATTGACTGAAAACTATTACTTTCAACCGCCCTACTTCACAGCCTGTTACACGAGAGATGATTTAACTTGGTGATGCCCAATCCGATTTCATTTTCTTGATCACCATTGTTACTGACGCAGCTTCCTATGTAAACGAGACGGTTCATTACATAAATAACGTGATTACCATTGATTAATACTACGAAATCACAATAGAATTGAAGAAGCAGTTTATGAAGCTGTGAATAAAATAACTTACATAGGCAATGGAGGCTGCACTAAATTACGTCGCACGTTACGATCAGACTATTAGGGTTGTCCCTACCTACCGCAAACCGAAAATAAGTATGCGAATAGGGAGCGGATAGCATACATCTATACTTTTACGTCATGTCACGGTGTTTAAACGACCCTCAAACTGTTACCTGATTTGGTTAGTAGATGAAGTCTTCATAGTCAAGTAGAACGGTTAGTAACTGTTAGTGAAAGCTGGGTGCTTACCAAGAGGTGCATAGAATGAATCTTTCACCTATTCAGTTTGATTTTGAACCCTGTAGGTATATATGTGCCCAAAATCGCACAAATATATGATCAAAGCAAATGGGAGAAAAACTGAACTAACAGTTGTATGGTTGTAAACTGGACATATCTAGCAGCTGGTTGCGCTTCCTATCCTCACATGAACCCTTCACTCGGCTGCTTTAGAAAGGATGCGTCCGCTACGAGCTGTGCACTTTTTAGAGCGCACGAGTGAGGTGAAAATGAATAGTCACACCATACTACTCGTCAGTAGTTAGACGGAAACACGTGGTTAGATATCAAAACAACCTGGGAGGAATACGAGAAGGAATGTGGGAGTGCGGTGTGGGGTGAAGTGGTGTTTTCCACACAAGAAGTCGGTATTAGTGACCATGGCGCTTCGGGGTTATTGTTATATGCAAGCGAGTGTTTTTGTTTTAGATGGTGTTGAAGCACATACCGCCTGTGTTAATCTGCCGAACAAACGATCTTTGTGCCGTCCACGCTCTTAGCTCACAACAATTAATGCCGTGATTAGGGTCAAGGGTGAAAATCCCTTGGCCGTTATCTTTCAAGGATGGGGGACGTCTGGATATTCTTGGATGGCTACCAAGATTTGTCCGGGACGTTCGGAATCAAGAACAGCCGGATGAAGCTGGCGACACTGTGGATGTTCCGTAAGGACAGTCGGTGCTACAGGCAGCGTAAACGACCTATGCGACGCTGGTATGGGCTGCTGCGAACAGGGCGCTGAATACCGGGTTCGGCGACTCTACCATTTATGCTGTGGCACTATTAGCAACATCTTCAAGAACCCTGTCGAGCTTAGACCAGAATTTCGGACGACTCGTGTCGACTGATCAGTTCTTGGGTAAAATGCCATTAGGAGTCCGGAGGCAGCTCAGGAGTGTCCAATGACTTTGGAAGAATTGGCTAACGTGGCTGTCTGGTAAACTCCCTGACAGTTACTGAGTTGAAGGCAAGCGAACCAACTACCCTAAACGAGCTGCATATTGCAACGGGGAGGAAGTTGCGGCTTTGGATATGAATAATACGAAGCAAAACGGTAATAGTCGTTAATACATATACAGGAGATCTGGAAACTGGCACTGATTTTACCCATTAGGCAAGAAAAAGCCATACCTAATTGACCGTTTTTTGGTTGAGAAAGGAAGCTCGGCAACCGATAAGACGATAGTTCAGGCTAGGACAGAAACTACTAGTAGATAGTGCTGGTTAATGGCTGATGAAATGGAAATTCAGTTAATTGTTTATGGCTGTTTGCGATGGTTGTTTGGACCATACATGGATACATTCTCAAGGTTACTGACCTGGCAGAATGTGACGTCTGAATCCGTGGTCACGTAATCAAACAGCTTCTCGCCATTTTTCCTGACGCAAGTCGGACCATATTTGGAGCAGATTTTCTTGGCCGTGCTTAAGCCGTGATTGATTTGAAACGTGATAAGCTTGTAATTTATTTCGGTGTGGTTCCACTAATTAGAAAGCGCAAACCCCAGCTTAGATAAAATTGAGGCGAACACAATTAGATCGCTTGCAACCACTGAAAACCAGCTAGTGAATTAAATGCTATGCAAATTCCGAAAATTACCTATTACAAACCAAGACCCCTAATGATATTGCAACTGGACTGAATATACAATCCCCATCAACCCAACGCGATCTCAACCATTCGGTCCCAGAAGAACTAGAGTGCACTAACGGAAGGAAGTTGAGCGGCAAGTTTGAGACATACTAAACGAAGAAACCGTCGAAAGGACGGACAGCCCATTTAATCTTCGCGTTTTGTTGGTGAAGAAGTCCAGTGGGAAATTTTGATTTCGTGTCGAATTCAGACGACCCAACGAGATTGTAGTCGCTTAAGTTGTGATCAACTTTTCTATGTGGAAAACGACTACAAACCCTCTGGGGTGGATCAAATCAGCAAAGGACCCCGGAGAAAATGCTGGTCCGTTGGATGTTACGATTACAGGAGTATGAAGTTACAGTACGTTGTGTGTTCGTAACAAAGAACTATGTTCCTGATTTACTTTCCTCAGTGTAACACCTGGATTTGATAAGAGTTGACAGTATTGCCCTGGGGAGCAATCCCGGAATGTTGCAGGCAACACAGAGGATGAATAAAGCTATCCGGGAAGTGATTGGCCGATTTCTAACAGGAACGCAGCCACCGCGAGACGAGTGAAATCCGGGAATAAAAGCTTCCAGAATGTGTTGATCAGACTTATGATTGAATGGTACCGAAATTTTAATGCGCCAACTGCGGGAGGAAATTAACATACTGGTAGTACCGGTGGAACGACAATTGTGAAAGAATGTCATTAACTGGCTCATACGGGTAGTCATCAAACATACGAAATGCTGAAGCAAAGGGCTAACCGGTTAGGAAAGAAAAGCGATATCAACATTTATGCACTGGATTACCAGCAATGTCAGTTGCTGAAGACTATCAACCACTCGAATCACCATCCCGCTCAACCACTCCCGGTTAGTGAAATTGGAAAATTGTAGCCGGTGGACGTGGTGTGTCCCTTTCCGGTGATTACTTCTGAGCACCAATACATCGCAGTGATGACTGAACATTTCACAAGATGGACTGAAGTGATCGCTGTACGCGATCAGTACGGTAGTAATATATACAAGTTTGTGATGGAACACATCGTCGCTTATCGTGGAATACCCCGAAGCATACTGACCGAGCAAAGCTGCTGTTTTGAAAGTAAGGAGTTTCGGAAATGTTTGGATCGTTTAGAAATTAAGAAAGTTATCACAACATCACAACATCCCGTTCATAAGCAGACTGACGGAAAGAAACAGTCACACAGTCAAAGAATGGTTGAAAATTCTGTCAAAGTGTGACATTCGTGACCAACTGGGAGTGATGTTCAATTCCTGTTAACCACAATTCAATTAATGCATACTAATTATCAAAATACGAGGGGGAGACAAAAAGTAATGCCATTTTATTTCGGACAGGTATAATTGCCAACACAGGAACATGTATTATACTGCAAAATAAATCTGGTCCTCTGTGGATCACATCCCTACTTCTCAACATAGTCACCGTTTCGCTCAATAGCAACGTTCCACCTTTGAATGAACGCATGTATCCCTGCCTCGTAAAATTTTGTTGTCTGTTCTTTGAGCCACTTCTTCACTGTGATTTTCACTTCCTCGTCACTGGAATAATGCTTGCCTCTCAAACCCTCTTTCATGGGGCCGAAGAGGTGATCATCTGAAGGCGCTAAATCTGGTGAGTATGGAGGATGCCGTAAAGTTGTCCACCCGAATGAGGCGATTGTCTCCCTTGTCTTGATGCTTGTGTGTGGTCGAGCATTGTCTTGCAGAAGGAGGACTTTGCGGATTGGCAAATCGGGCCTCACTCGTTGGATTCTTGCTCTGAGCACTTCCATGGCTCACTCCAAGGTTTTCTGCCAAATCATCAAGAGTT
>JTDE01004994.1:19936-43101 GCA_014338405.1 Paragonimus skrjabini miyazakii
TGTCACCAATTCCAGCGCTTCAATTGCTTCAACTCCGAGAAGGGGTGGAAAATCTTCTTTGTCCTCAAACACATTTGTTAATCGTCTGCGAATGTTCATGGGGGTTTCCCCCTCAGCAACAAGGAATTCTATCACTGCTCTTTGTTTTTGACGCAACTCTACTGGGGCAGCAATTTTGAATTTTCCTTGTGAGTCTAAAAACATGAAAAGTAAGAAACAAACTATTACTTAACGTAAATGATATAATCATTTATAATTGGGAAAAAATCCAGGTAATTTTATGAAAAACTTCACCAGAATTAAAAATATTGGCATTACTTTTTGACTCCTCGTATCACATAAAGTTATCTGGTAAAAATTTCTTCAATGTAACTTTGAAAACGGAAACCTATTGAGTCAAAGCCTCGCTGGTTTTGTCCAAGCAAAGCTAGCAAATGACTGTTGTACGAAGCAATAGTCAAGATAAAACAGTCTTCTTGGCTATGGATTCGAGCTGCTTAGATGCCACAGTAATACTTCGGATAGCAAACTATGACATACCGGGTGCGTATTTTGCGAAATGACGATACTACTGATCAGCATATATTAATGAAACGAAAGCTTAGTCAACTACTGATAACCGACGCGCAACACTCAAAACGTGGCCTTAAAATATAGGAACAACACTCGTTGACATTTCACCTTTTCATAAACACTGTGCCTTGAAATGGGTTTGCAACTTCCTTTCTCAGCAAAAACTGTTTATTTATTGAAAGCAAACTACGTTTTTGGAAAGGCGTGACGAATAAATATTCCTGTTGCAAAGCCGATTAACCTCCAGTAGAGGAAGAAACGCAGTTAGCTTACAACAGGAGGTTCTATAAACCACATTAGCAGTGTGTTTCTAATTGTATAGACCATGCGTGATACCGTGATATGATTTTGCGAAGAGTCAAGCTAGGTTTAAATTAGTTGTTACCTTTGAACAGTGATCTTAGACCTACATACATTGTTTTTTTCGGATAGATGATCAAACGAATGTACGCCAGCTCGTACACACTGTTCCAGGTTTATTGATTTGTGTCAAAGGTAGAGCATGCGGTTGAAAATACTGCAGTAATGAGCGACTGCGTGACGTTTGCAGTAAGATCCAGTACTTCTCATGAAAAGCTTGCTGAGAAATATACTGAACTTCCCAACTCCATTCAGATACATGAGACAACGATTAATACGTTGACAGTTGGCATTCACTTCTTGTTGAGGACAAATTTCTCTTACAGACAAACGTCTGAAGCAGTTTTGCCCCATATGAATTCGAATAAAGTCAATGTTATCATGTCAGATATTTGTCGGGGCAAAATTTCGTTTGTTTTTCATCAATTACGTACTCGAAACGATGGAGTGAATAACTACTAGGTTTCGTCCGAACGAAGTGTTACAATTCATCAAGTTACTTGTCCAACCCATTTCGTTTGCTGACCGACTGGTGTACATATGACATTTGATTCACTACTCATCTGTCAGTCCGCATCTATCCACCCACCTTAACTCATTACCTATCTCGCTTTTTGATCTAACAGGAAGAGAAAAAGTCCGAATTTTCAGACATGTCATATACTTCCTTAGAACGGAGGCGTGATTGTTAACTAGAAAAACTGTACTGGTTTGCCTGTATGTGCCCATTCTTTTAGCCATTTGGTTATCATCTCGTGGGTGTAACCGACAAGAATAGATGAAATTTTGCTCAAACGTGCATCCCACACGGAAATTTGAGTATAAGTTTTTTAGAGGCAAATCTTGACGAATTCATCATCAGACCAATGCTCCTATATAGGTTCAGCGAGATTAAAACCGTATGTAAACAAGACGGATAGGCATAGAAGAATGTCATTGGATCATACAGGATGTTACGAAATATCCAAACATCCATAAGCTAGACAGTCAGGGAGCCAATCACAAAGATATCGGCTGAAGTTTGGATTAGCATGCAAACCGATGGTGTGACGTTTGACCACGGCAAATGTGGAGCTGACGCGAATTTTTTGTGCTAACAAAAAATCGGATTTCGTAATCGAATGACGATTGATTCAGCAGTAGCTTGTATCCGTTGCCTGACAACGTTGGGATAGTTGACGGAAAGTTTGTAGACAACATGAAAAGCTTTATCAATACTCACCACATGTGTGACGACTGTGTTGTTGAAGACTTTTGGTTGAACCTGTCCCGGGCTATGGTGATGATATTCATTGATCCGTGTTGACAAACTGCTGGTCGTGTGACCTACATTAGTACGCAATCATGAAATGACCGAAGACAAAATGTTCGTCTTACAAGTTCAAAGTCAGTTGGGGGAATGTGATAAATCAGCTGCGTAGTATTGCCATTGGGAATGTTCTATTAAGAGTCAGGCAAACTCGACGGTTGGGTGTCTGTGTTGTAAGATCACTGTTAAACAGAAGGCGATTGAAAATAGCCCTATTTTCGTTGTGATAACCAGACTGCGTAGCTTAGTTACAATCATGTCGCGGGTTATAAAATATAATTGTGACTGATTTGAGTCCCTGGTCTATTGTGTTTGCAGAAATCTAAGTTCCATTGCATTACTGTTCATGTATCGGCAGGGATTTCTTTTTGGCTTCAAGAGCACGAAACTTCTGAGATTGGTGTACTACCCGGTCCATGTTGGTTAACTGTAAACCCAGTAATAAAAACCACCATTTGGGCGCTTATTCAAATTCACATCTGAAAAACGAAATAATGAATTACTAAAAAAAGATTGGTCATGTTATTAAATAAATGTTTCAATCGTTTCCAGAATTCCTTGGAATTCATAGTGCTGGGGCCGCAAAAGACGCTTGGCTTGAGAACTTGTCTACTGCGCAAACTCCCGTATAGGTCATGTCAAAAATCAAACCACAAACGTGTACATTCATTTGCACGTTAGACATGCATTCACATACATCATTGTCATTCGCCTCAGTGGAACTTCTGCCGTAGTGCGTACACACTATTCCGATAGACTCTTCTTGTCCGTCGTCTTCCTGGCCCTTTTGTTCCTGAATGTTGCTTGTGGGTAATATACTACTTGTGGATAGTGTACTACTCATAAAGAAATTGCCTGTCATAGAACAATAAGAAGTCAGTTATGTGAACAGCTGTTTTTGGTAATTCTCATCGAGCTTTTACAATTGCATAGGGTACATGCATTTTATATGAAACGCATGTACCCTAAATAAATGTTTAACTGGACGTGATACTAATCATGTTGACAATAATTATGAACTACATTTGATAGGTTGCTAGAGTTCATGGTTATCAAACAAAAAAAACTTACATTGAAAGATTTATTTCTTAAGGTTCGTCTGGTGGTTCTACTAAACAGAGTGCCACAGCATTTTAGCAATACCAAAGGTCAATGGTCACGTTTACAAGGTTGATTCATACATGAGAATACTGTGACTGTAAACTATGAAACGTCTACAATGTAAGCCATATTAACATGGAAAAATCAGAGTTTACATCATAGATATAGCAAAGAATAAATATGTTATGAGCAAGTTTTTCTGTGTGGAAAAAGACAACCGGGGACATTGGAAATAGTGAAGTTAGTGCCGGAGATGTGGCTTAAAGGAAACTTTATTTCGGAGTGAATCACTACCAATAAACAAATTTGTCAGGGGATACGTGAACACCACCCCGCGTGGCTGACTCAAGGCGAGGTAAGGTCCATTTCGAGTGCAATTCTAGCCCACCTTGTTGACTCGGGGCACCAACTCACAACGAAGGGGGCTTTCCAGCCCATTTACCGCTTGCCCAATCGTCAATCCAGGGGAGTCAAAATTCGTATTCCGGCCTTCGCAGAATCGATCGGAATTCGGTTGCGCAGTCCACAGTTGTGCACTCAGACTGACGCGACACCCCCGGTGGTCAATTTTGTCACCTAATTGCCCTCCAATTCACAATCTCGTGACATAATTATGTGACTAATTGCCTTTGATTTTGATCGCTTAACAACCATGATGATATAAAATGTTATGTAATTGACCCGATGATGAATAACCGAAAACAGACTGTTTGCCAAAACATCTTTTTACTTCTAATGAAGTCATGGGGCTATTCGAAAGATTTGAAAGTTGTTCTGAGATTACGAATTTTCGAGCTGTACAAACATTCCCTGGTAGCTTTTCTTTCAATGATAATCTGAAAATTTATCGTTTTTTGTTATATGATTTGATTGTACAACAGTGTTTACAGCTTTTAAACATATATTCAAATTTTGGCGAAATTAAATAAAACGTATGCAGGTCTAAAGATATCAGGTTGATTTGTAATTAACAACTTCGTAGATTTTCTTGTGAGTTCACAAAAGAGACATAACGAAAACACACAAAAGTACAAGCAACTTTTTTCACTGCTGATTAATTTGGCCTAAATTTCGACACAAAGTTTGATTTTATAAAGCTTCATCAAAATTTACTCCAGTTTTTTCTTAACTTTCACATCTCGCCGAGGAGTGATTATTCATTGTAGAATTAATTAACAAAGTGAGGAAGATGCGGTATTAATCAGTAAGATCCAACAATAAATCACGGTTATAAACACATTCGATTTAATATAGTATAGTCCATACAATGTTTAGGATGTTTCAACGCATCTATCCAGAACCACATCAAAGTTTACATGTTTCATAGATTTGGATGCTAGATGTATTAAGCAGTGTACGTATTTTTGTTACTCCAAAACAGATGCCTAAAAAAATTACAAAAAATGATTAATATCTTGTTGATATAAGAATGTTTTTTCGACTGTTTGGACATCGAGCTGAAAACCACATAACTAACTTGCCGGACTGTCTTATCTGGATTAGTTGAATATCCCAAAAGATTCTTATGGACAATCAGAGTTCATGGTAAAATTTGCTAGCTAGAATAACTAGTAAATATCATTTGTGGGTTATTTTTGTTCTCTTATACTGTTCATTCTAACAAGATTTTACCAAACGATCACAGTCAACTCGGAACAATTGTTCAGAGTAGGAAAATGAGTACATATTTTCCACTGATTAGTCTGTCGGAATATATACATATATATATATATATGCCTGTCAAAATGAGTTATTAGGGGATTGCATTTAGGCGACATTGCAATCGTGTATAAGCACTGATCTGATGTGGTGGATGCATTTGCTTGCATGCACGGTTGTCATATTTTCTGTTTAGTTATCTAGCGGGATACCAATTAGTCTCTAGTTTTGATAATTATATTAAGTATGTTTACACGCAAACAGATCCTAGTTTATTTTCAATGGCTCAAATTTCGAAAGACACCGAGGAATATCTTTTGAAAACTATACGTACATTTGCATTATTAGACCGATTGGTGAAATAGAAAATGTGCAGTAATTCGTGAGCTTGAAAGTTTCAATGATTTTTATTTGATATCAGTATTGTTTATGAAAGTGACAAAGTCGAACATGTCTGTATGCCTCATCAAACTACGTAAGTAACTGTTGTTCAGGTCTTGTGGATAAAAATGAAAATATTAAAAGGTATAAATATTTCAAGTTGAACATCATCCACAATTGATCGCAGCTGTCACATCCCCATAGACTTTCCAGTCGGCCCCTTTCGAAAAGAAGCACTAGACTCGAGTTTTGCTCTCATTAGAGTTCGTCAGTAGTGCATATCATCGCCACCGCCGGGACTTGAACCACGGACATGTTGTTCATGAGGCAACCGTGTTTACCACTGCGCCATTGACCTCACGTTAGGCACGACCGAATTATCATATGTGAACGCTGAACCACTTTCGCTTGTGAGTAATGATCAAATATATTGCCATTCGGTAACCCTTGTGAACATGTTACTCCCTCCGAACAGAACTTATTGTTTCCTCTGATGTTTTTAACTAGTATATAGTTTTTAAATGTTCACCTAGAGTTGTTTGTTTAAGTCAGCTTGGAGTATGAATTGAGTATTGTGCTACCTACTCGTACTATGTAGTCACTGGTTCGAATTTGAAGCGATACCTTTTTATCATCACTAATAAAGTGGGACCAGATAAATTGTGATTTCTACCATCAGCCCGTTTTGCTAGAACACATCACAGTCGTAAGCTTCACAAGGTGGCGATGAGGTGAACCTTTTGTTATCCAACAATGGGGTCTGTCTAAGACATTAATAGATCATCCACATGTGCTTAGGACCGGCAGCCCAATGTATAGTGTACTGGGTTTTCAATACAAAGGATTGCCAAGTTGAACCCATCTAACATATGTTTACCCTATTTGATATTCCGTCGAATGTTGGAATAATCGTGCCTTCCAGTTGGTCATCCATCCTATTTTTTTGCCATGTCTCGTCCGTTGGTCCGATCTGATTGAGCGACGGCTCATTCGGTCGCCCGCGTTATCCGCAATCCGTTTGCTGTGAGCTGTCTGACGTGTCTCGTCGCCGCGTTGAGGTATTCCACCGATAGATGAAATACTCGTACCTCCGGCTTGACAATCCACTACAATCGGTCACTATAGGATGTAATTCTATAAAACAGTGGATAGTAATTGGAGGCTATACATTTCATACCGCAAAAATACCCTGCCGCTTGCAGCACCATATGGGTTTAAATCAGTCCTGACTACATATGACTGTAAAACATAACTTGAGGGAAAATGTTTACACGTACATTTTTCGGACTTTCTTATGTTTGTAGCGCTCGACTTGCATATTGAAGACATTTACTCACAACATCAGTTGGAATCAGCGATGTGCAAGAAGTCGAACGTGTAGTCACATAAACATCATCGTTATTCGTTCAACATTGTTTTCAGTAGTATGTCTATATCAAATGAGTCAGACAAGTAAGCACTACGAGGGTCATCAGCGTACATTTGTACTGTATACTATGTACTGGTTACCATTGACCAACTTAACGAGGTTAAACAATTTGCGGTGGATGTGTTGCTTGCCGGATATGCTACCAGAAAGCCTACAAAATCATCCGCTGATCTATATGGTTGTTATTGATTAGAAAAATCAAAAGACGGGTGACAATATAAGCATAAATTTGGGAACCTTTACCGCCCAGTGAGCAATGCTTTCCATCACGTTAACTATAGCATGGTCATCAACTGGTTCGATACATTCGGAATTGACACTCTGTTGTAGCCAATGGTTATGTTACATCCGTATATTTCTGATATTAACCATTAAAAACTTTACGTTTCTTTCGCTTATTCATTTATAAAGTAATGACCAGTTATTGACTAGCCCGTTTGAGAACAACCAGGTTCAGTGGATATATTCAATCTAGATTCTCCACATGCACAAGTGAAACCAGAATATGTATTTATACACGTAGACTACCCGCAATTTCTAATAGTGAGCCAAGGAGGATTGTGGTTAGTTTTAATTCAATTCGTGCAAAATAGCTACAGTTCTTCAAACCTGTATCATCATACACACTCATGACCACGATAACCAACAAGCAGAGACAACAGTTTTGGTGTAGCGGATTGTATGCGAACAACTAGGGACTCAAAGAATCATGTTCTTGAATGCAAACAGCTTTATTTTGAATGTATCGTTACTTGCAGTCAGGATAGTGATAGATGAACCTTAGAAACTTGTGGCTAAATTGACGAATGTTAGCCGACATGATACTTACAATCGTCTCGAGTGCATTGTTCTCTGGGACTGGTGAAAATTTATCTCCAAAAGTTGATGAAAACTTTGAAGTAACAAAGGTGAGAAGTATAAATCTGTACAAATGATTAGAAATTGCATGAAGGAAAAGTTGGTCAATCGGATTCGTCTACATTCTGCCGAAAGGTTTTAAACAAAACTACTCCTGGGGCGATTCTTTCATAATAATATTAATGATTTGAATCTCATCTACAAATGAGTGATAATCTGATTATATTGATAAATCCGTGGTATGTTCTATGCTCCACGCTTGAAAAGCAACTGTGAAATCTCAGATTGCGACTTAATAGTCAAAAGTAACCTTGACAGGAGTAACAATTGACCTGTGAAATGCAGTTCTTTGGCGAGACAAGTATGCCAGATTTCGTTGATTGGTTTAAATTAGTCGTTCTGACGTATCGAGATCGTTGGATCCATTTCGGACGAATTAAAGAGTTTAGCGACAAAGATGGCGCTCAGATTAATCCGAATTCATTCTTACTGCACGCGCAAAAGAATTTCTTCTCTGAAGGTGTTAGACGGAATTTCCGTCGAAAGTTTGAGAGGCATATTTAAAAATGACCGCTGTCAAAGTTGTGACGCACATTTTCACTCATTACTTAGGAGGACTCACACACATGCTCAAACGTTTCACTCAAAACGATTGTATGAACCTAACAACGAAAGCCCTGTCAGGAGGTTACTTATTAGAGTGAACAGACAGCTGGTTTCAGATTTTTTAAACCTAGTGATTATCACGTGTAGTAATCACGTACAGTTGTCACTAAACATTTGAAGGTTGTAATCCAATCAATCTCAGCAGAAGATCAGTGGAAAAGTGTTTGGTACACTTTCGTCATTTATATGGACAATATCCGATCAGTTTCTGGACGGATTAAAGACGGGCATCAGTGGTAGTTCCAGCAAGAACGGTGCCTGCGTTTAACATTATCTTCTGGGAGAGCCAGCCAAAAAGATTGGATGGGAAAACTACGGCCAACTGTGAACAATGTTCACCTTATAAACACAAAACCACTTGACCACCAGCAAGCCAGATGAGAAGTATCAAGGGGATTAAACTATTCGGTGCAATTGCCCTGGCCATAGACTTCCAGCAAGGTGTGCGTTCTACAATGAATACAAGAAATTAACTGTATCGTGTATAAACATGCATACCATATATTACATTCTTTTTTCATTAGAAGACAATCTGCGGCACAGGCATGAGACCACTCAATCGTTTATAAATAATTCTAAAACGTCAATTGCCTTCTTTCGTTTTTCAACTCAATGACGTTGCAACCACTCACCGCAAAGAAACTACGTTGAAGTCGCTTTTTCTTACGAAGTAATCGCAAAAGTTGTAAAACTGACGGTGTTGTAATTGTGTGACCACCCACTACGATGACACCCAAAACATACAACAGATGATTTCAGAGACGGGACGGTCATATTATTTAACTGTGGTCTCCGCGATAATCCATGTGATGTGGTTGTCCAGACTAGGTTAAATTTATTAGTGCCATGGCGTAACATGCAACACAAAGTGAGGTTAAGAATAGTCATATTACATTACTCAGGTAAACAGACAAACAGATATCGCTAATCTGACGAACGAAGCAAAATGAGAACTACCATACACTTTATCCAAAAGAGACAGGTGCATGTTCTATCGACTAATGTCATACACATCCATTTTTACGGCAATAAAAAATCTGTGGTGATATCCTAACAGGGACTATTCAAAGGATGTCACATTGCCACTTTAGGTGGACGAAATGATGAAGGAAATGAAAACCGATTTTCCCTGCTGAAGAATAAATTTACCATGGTTTAAATTAGACAAGAGTGTCAGTCAGGCGGCTATGCTACTGAGAAGGTGCAATGTTTGATGAGAAGAAGAACTGTAATGTGGACATTATTACTACATAGAGATGATAATGAGACGACTCTAACTAGAAGTTGCTTAGTTTTTTTGAGAAATTCAATGACTGGTGGCCACCGATGAGCTGTTATGCCCTTAATGAAGCTGGGGCTAGTGAACAGGTTTCATCGAATGGTGAGTAAAACGAAATTTCCATGTCAGTGGACTGGAGACGTGTTTGGTGTACTACCTACGTTTGTTGTGTTAAACCGAGTTATTTCATAACAGAGAACTATACTAATTCATGTGTTTCAGACCACAAAACTGTAGTCTCTGCAATGTAAATTACGCATGATGAACGGGTCAGGTTACAGTGCTAAAACAATTTCGACTAAAAAATGTTTGAAGCACACTGGTCCAACAGTTGTAGAATGATCCTTCAGTATGGTCCCCTGACATCCCTCACATAGGGCTTCCAGAAGTGAACGTCCTGAAGTGGGTCATCAATTTTTGGGGGCTGTTTCACTTACTTTAATCTGTAACTCTTCATAAATAAAAAGACATCTGTCCTACTTGTGACATTGTTTTGCCCCCTAAGGAACAAAATAGCCAGAAGTGGACTGTGATTGAATTTTGTCTAGGAATGTCGACTAACAAATACTTGTACTTAGTTCCATTCCAACATCCACATAACAGAACGGGGTATTTAAATCAAAAGAGGCTGTAAATAGTATACAATTAATGAATGCCAGATACCCGATAGCACCAACTTCTGTAAACTTTAATTTGAGAAGGCCATCATTCTACTGAGTCGGATAAATTGGAACTGTTCTATGTCCACATGTCTAATTTGAATGGTAAGAGCACATACACTGCGTTGTTTAACTTCTATCTCGCCAGTCACACCTTAGAGACAGTCTTTTGCCACAGTGGATTGAAGGAGTGCAAACAAACGAAACGGTCTATCAAGATCAGTCAAACAGTGACAAAACAAGCGAATTAAGCGTATAAACGGTTTACCTGAATGATATCGGTTAACCTAGTAATTTTTCGAGTGCGCAGATTATGAGACTGATGAGGTCGTGTTTCACTTGCTCAGTGTTAATAGTCTAATCAACTGCCTTCAAATTTTGATCATTCACTTTGTTAAGCTGTAAGTCATGCTTTACCCTAAGCATATTTTCATTCTGTTTGTGAAAGAGTACTACAAATGTAAATGAATTGGTATATACTACATTATTAAAAAAGTGAGTTGTTTTGTCACCAACAGCACTTGTAAGGTCTACAGTTAGCGGTAGTTAAGAGGAGTGGTTATATGCAATTCAGTTTAAGTCGTATTCTATGGCCAGTGATAGGAGCAAGCAGGTCTCTATTGATTAGCACCTTCAGAACTACTACTTTGTTAGAAGTTAAGCACATCGAGGTTACAACTGTTTATATCTAGCCACTAACAACAGTAAATATTTGTGAACACTTATTTGCTTCCAAATAGAATTTTCATAACTTCTGGTTAGTCACTGTCACAGGTTGAACGGAATATGGATTAGGTTAGGTTTATGACCAACTAAAGATCTCAAGTTGTTTTACGATAAGTCGTGTGGACAATAATCCCATCTAGTAACCTATGTGCAATAGTTCCAAAACCTACAGACTATTTTTAAAGCTACCATCATGGTTGAGTAAAAAATCCGGGGGTACCTTATACATGTAAATATGAAACGGTTTAAAGCAGCCAGACTATTTAAAAAAAGAGATTTATCGGTTATCCCTAAAAACACGTAGTTCAATATGGGGATTACGACGGCTATCCTCGCTAACCCGTCAATCAGTTTATACCCACAGCGTCTTCCAAATCACGTCAAATGATTTTGTGCACACCTAAATTTATTTACATTTCGTACAGAGGTGCTGAGCTTATCAAACAGGCTAGTCATAAAATGGAGTGGACAACAGATCCATGGTAAGTGTAGTTGCTGATGTTGAACAGCATGTAGTCGGTACCTGTGCGTCCTTTGAAATTGTCATATCAACTTCCACTGTGTTCAGATTTGTTTACCAGTTCAGCTACAGTTACAGTATCATTTACCTTGGAAAGGATTGCAAAGCGCTTAACTCCTCTAATGGAAGAACATGTGCCAAATTGGCTAGTCCGACAAACTTTGCAACGGCCAACGTAGGCCTTGACATTTGATACATTTCCGAGGTTTTCAGTCATCCGTCATTTTCTTGAAATTGATTTGAACACTTATGTACGCAGTACCGAACCAACTGCTTTATTTGGCCGCTCTCTGATTGGCTGTGACTGATCTTGACAACCGACTTGCTTTGCATTTTGTTGCCCACAATTCCGGGCCATTTTGACCGCCTGCATATGTCATTAAATCAATGAGACGTGGTGCGTTAACACGCGGTTAGTGTCTCTACTTTAGCTACGGGCCTTATGTGTCTACTACTGTAGCGTCATGTTATCGATTACCAAGTCTTATGGATTGGAAACGTAGACGGAATTAGAATCCACGTGGGGAAGTCCCAGCGGATTGGCAATCAATTATTTTAACCAGTTGGTAATCGATGATATGACGCTACAGTAGTAGACGCATACGGCCCGTAGCTACAGTAAAAGCATAAACTACGTGTTAACGCACCACGTCTAATTGATTTAATGACAAGTACAGGTGGTCAAAATGGCCCGGAATTGTGGCTAACAAAATGCAAACCAAGTAGGTTGTCAATATCAGTCACGGTTAATCAGAGAGCGACCAAATAAAGCAGTTGGTTCGGTACCGCATATGTAACACGCTCATCCATTCGCTTGCGTCAAGATGTTATCATATAACCAGGCCTGCTATCTGCTGATGTTGATAGAAGCCACAGTCTACGCGTTTCCCTACATTAACCTATGTATTTACGATAACCTGCATCGGTGCTAAAGCTACTCTGGTTTCCAGTGTTTTACAATGAAAAAATCACGGATCATTTGGTTATAGATTTACTGACTAGACAAACTTCGTTTGTTTTACTGCGCATTTATTGATTCAGAGTCGTGTTTGAATTTGGTGCACAAAATGCCTACAGGTTTACTGATGTCTTTTGTGGCAACTCGTCCAGTTTGATTTAATTATGTTGACATGCACAAAACCACGAAACAAAATGTTTGCCTGATTGCTACTAACGTAAAGGTGACGAAGAAAAGCAATATAGGGGTAGAAAAATTATGATGCCACTTAACGTCACCAGCATCCATATTGTCCTGAAAACGTTTACGACCTTAATATGTCACTTAGAAGTTTACTGAGACGTGTGGGAGTAGTTTTAGCTGTGATTTGAGACCACACGCAAAGCTCTATTCAAAGCAACCAAAGTGAAACACACTTGGATGTGTACAAAAGTGGTAAAGATATAGGAGTTATTAGACGACTGAACATATTAATGATAATTAAAATTTCTTCACATCCCACGCTCCATTGCTTAACAGAAATGAACGAGAAATTGAAAGTCGTTACTTAAAATAATTGAAAGATGAAATTTCTAAACTGGTCTGATTACGACGGTCAGTGCTTCTTTGCTAGAAATGACAGACTTTCCAAATGTACGTACTGATTATTTCTAGCTTTGTAGATACTACGACCTTCACCGACTGGCACTTGCATACTTGCGTCTATCTGGGACTATTGGTGGAATAGAATCTTCTTAGGAAATACAGAAACCGTTAGTTTGAAATATTGTTAAGAAAACACGAAACTATTTCATAAACCAAAGCTACAGGACAATTCCAACAATTTTGGGTAACTGTTCCAATGAGGAAACCATTGATCTAGTAACATAGGGTAAAGAAACATATGCAGTTTTGTATATCCACGCAATTAAAATACACCGTTTGCATTTTGCCTCTCAGGAAACTAATCAAACATTAACTTCAACACGATAAGGCCCTAATACATGCATAATATTCCTTTAAACGGTGATTTTTATGTGATTATTAAGTCTTCCGATTGATTCGCATGTGATTTCAAACTATGTCTCGTAAGAAGTAGCTTAAGCACACTTTCGAAGAAGGTATGAAAAATGGGAGAAATTTGGGAAGTGGGAAGGAGTTTAGAAGTGCTCCGTGACAGAAAAGTAAGAGAAGGTCTCCAATTTGTGTTGAGTAGTATGCAGTGGGAAAAGGTTTCACATTCATTAATAATAGATGTACATTTGAATGAAATGGGGATTGTAAGTAGCAAAAATTGACGTTAAAATCATCTACGCCCGTTTCGCGCTTTCGCAGTATTGTGAAATTGATTACGGTTAGAATAATATCAACGGACGAATAAAACAGCGTTTTATGTGTTTAGTTGTTTACACCAAAAACCGACTGAGAGACTGTAAAGCGTTTAGTAGTTGTACAGGTAGTACCGTATGATGGCACATCTACCGTGTTCTGCTTAGTATGCCTAAGTGTTTCAGTTCACTCAGTGGTAGACAGGATTCATGAATTAATGCACCTTACACCTTACCCACAACAAATTATGTTAGGTAACACCTATTTGTTGGTACAATCAACACCAGCAGAATGAAATAGTCAGTTTTCGTCTAACCGTCTTAGGTAACGAGCGCAACAAAGTGCCCTGATTGAGCGCTACAGAAAAAACAAACTGCATTATCCGTAATTGGACGAAGGCCGACAAAATATGTCCCGTATACGGATCGGTCTCGTAGGCATGACTACTACGCAGTTGAATCACGTGAATTAACGCAGTTCAAGAGGAAGCAGTCTCCATATTAGTTTGTTACTACGTAGTGGAAACCTGCATTAAACATGGCCTCCTTTAGCCTCCTCGCAAATTGTTAGTGCACCATAGTTCATCGCAAAAGGTTAATCATATTTCCTCAGAGCATATCCATAACTGAACTAATCAACTGGATCGGAAAACAAACGGAATCTTTTCGATGGATAATTTACCTCAGTGATCGCCGACAAAAAAATAACCAATTAAACACTGCTTTCTCCAACCTGATGTTTTAGTTAACCATATGGTTAGTTGAGATTAGTCAATCAGCCTGCACTCTACAGGGTATTACGTTTGTATACACTTTGAAATGGAAGACTTGTCAAAGCGAACCATTGTGACATTGCACAATCTTACAGTCCACATTGACATGCCATGACATTAGTGTCTAAGCGAGGTGATGCAATTTTAAGTTTTTGATTCAGTTTTGCCCTTCCGTCTGATGTATGATGACCGGTTCATGGCATACGATCCTCCTGGACACGTACACGAGACAGGTGACCCCAACATGAGAAGCACAGCCGTCTTCTCGTCAATTGTTGTATGGTTTCGGACTTCTGTGGTATCTTGGTTGTTTGATAGAAATACACAGGAGCGATTCACGCCAGGGAAAGTCAACTTATCGGTAACCATCTGATGGTGTCCAAAATGGTAGTGTTTTCCCGATCAATAACTTCATATTAACAACCTAGATAGCAATTGGAAAGCAATGCAGTTTCAGGAGCCAGCGTCGGACAAAAGATCAGAGTACCAAACCTACGTCTAATGACTCAGTGTTGTATGCAACCAAATACCATCGTGTATGCTGTAGATGCATGGCTTCTGTAAATTGAAGCGCACATACGTGCAAGCGATATATTAAACCTGTCCTTCGAACACAGAATGATGTGCAATCAATTCATATCCCGACAGCCAGAGCAATTTACATGGGTTCCCAAAATGCAGTTATTAATGAACTCAATCAGTTGGCCACGTTAACATAGATTATAAAAGACAGTTCCACAAGGATTGAACTGGTACATTAGTACAGCCAATAACATTGTGAAGACAAAGTGGCGGACACATTCAAAGTCAACAAGGTATAGATGAAAAGGGCAGATAAGAGAAAGTCGGCAGGCAATTTGGACCTTCAACTCGGTGTTCCAATCGAACACAGAACATGGTCTCGATTAGAAAATCTACCGAAAGACTCCTTCTAAACACTGTATGACTTTGGAAGGAAATTATGTGATAGAAAAAAATAAACAATAGTGGTTAAAAAGGTCATTAAGGAACTTTACTGTCTTGATCAGCTTCCTTACGAGGACTAAATTACAGCATACCCGTAAGTTTTACAGGAGCAATCATTCGGTGTAATGAAGAAAGTTGGGGTGTAACTGCTCCGTGACACAACGACACGAAATTAACGTAGCCACCTAAAAATGCTTTCTCTCTTGATAACAAAATATAACCGAAACAAAAGGTGAGCTGACCCCTTTGTGAAGATAGGATGAATCTGTGAAGCCATCATAACAAACACTAAGCTATCGTACCGGACTAGTGAAAGAGGTCAAGGAGGGTTCAGCGAAACAAGACAGTTGGATGTGCTATTAGTATTTTCTGGGAACTCCTTTTGTAATGAGCCGTCAGATTGCAACCGAAAAGCCAATGATCCAAATTTGGTTCGAACTGCTTGCATATAAAAAACATATAAGAAGAAATATGACGCTGTTTCGCAAGTTAATCAAAACCATTGTGGTCTGGGTACCCTTGACAACGTGCTCAGGCCAAAAGGTGCAAAACATGGTCGATTATGATCAATAATAGTAGGTTGAGATAGTCTCTGTCATTCGGCCGTCTTAAACCCTCACTGCAACAAGTACACTTTAGGCATAATTATAACCCGGAAGGAGTTCCTAACTATATAGATGTACGCACCTAAGGAGTGATATAGACCAGCAACGAAATTACAGTACATAATAGGAAATCACCAGGTATCGGTCCGGAAACAGAAAAAGAGCTTGACTCAAAGACGTCGATACATGACGTGCTTGCTGAGCAGTTGGAGCATGAGAGTACCTGGTGAATCATGCCGTTCGCAATTGGTCAAGCAAGTGCATATTGTACAATTTCGGAGTTGCAAGATTCTGTTGGAAACGCAATTACTTTACTACACGCAAATCACAATTCAAATCGACCTTGCAGCCTACACGTGTTGAGGAATGTCTATTTTCCCAAAAATGGATTATTTTTCAAGATATCCTCGGAGAAATAATGTATGGTTTTGAATTTTATTTTTTCGCGCCGTTATGTGCTAAAACTTAGTTTTCGCGCACGTTTGTTCTTTGTCTCTGATTGGCTTATTCCACTTTTAATGCATTAACTCGAGTGGGTTTATTTAAGACCGTTCAAATAGTATATATACACAGACGTTGGTCTGCTATGCTGCCTTCAATCTGAGAGCAAATACGTTCTCGAGGTCAAGATCTTCCATGTTCTTCTGTGGTTTTTGAGTATTGTTATGCTCTGTGCTACGTGTCTGTGATTCGTATGGTCGTGCGCTAATCATTTCTCGTTATCATTGACTGGCGGGTCATAACAGTGCTAGACAGTCTCGAACTTAATTGCAAACACTGTGCGACAAAGTAGAGCAGGGTTTACATAGGTCAACGCAACCGACCAACATAACTGGGGACAAAATAGCAATCCTATATATATAGCAGAGTTATCCTATTTGGAAGCTGCAGTAAATAATAACAAATCAACCGTGGATCGTTTAATCTCACCAATTGCAAAAATGTTTTGGTATGAAAATATCAGACACAAATGTGGAAAAGTCAGTTCGTTATAATTTTGAAATGCATCAACAGATTAACAGTTCTTTCAATGGACTGGCCTGTTTCTCTCAGATAAAACAATTGTTGCTCAGTTGGCCATCCTTCAGTCATTTAAAGAGCTCAAGAATAGCAAAAATTCAGACAGTTCCATGTGCTTTATTGGAACGAGTCTACTTCCATCATAAGCTAATGTTTAACCACTCTCACATGTGAGCGATGATCAGTTTGCCTTATCATCTCACATCAAACGAAAACCGCGACATTGGGATTTTCTAGTCAGGTCAAGATATCCAGTTTGATTAGGCTTGCTCAGTTTTAGTTTAGGTTGTTATTGTTGAGTTTTAGGAGATTTGTTGCTTTTCTCGTTGAACACAACCCACACTTGATTGTAACATTAGCGTCCGAATAAACTTTCCAGCTGTATTGTTTAGACTTAGAAAATTTCATCATATGATGAGTTTAACATCTGTACGGTCTAAATGTATGAACAAGCTTATTAGATTATAAAATTTAATCAACTCTCCGACAAACCTATTTTATGGTCATTTTGTTAGGATACACGATTTGGCGAAAAAACGTCCGGTAGATTGACACTCATGCGAAGCAAAATTGTGAGCAGTGCTGACTATAGCAACAGAGCCATCTCATATTAATTCCATCTAATCAAAACGTTAAAAAATTGATATACTTGTGAACCATTCTGTGTTCACGAGTGACGCAAGATCATAAAAATGAACAATGCAATAAAACCAAAAACTGAACATAAATTTGCCGAAACGTGACCCGTTGATGAGACTGTTCAGTTGTTTGCAATTCAGTTTTCGTCCACACGCAGATAAGTTCGTTAAATAAATGAACTGGCCCAGAAAAAACACTACGAACTTTGGATTTATTTTATGGTTTTAACTCACCCCAGACTGATACAACTATTCATTGCGTAAATTGATGAGTAGATGCATCAATCACGAAGTGGTGTTGTACTGGTGAGCAAAAAAGACTCACGAAAGACTGTTGACAAATAGTAGAAGAGTAACTTGATGTAAGCTGAACATCATTCACTAGTGATTATAGAGTTTGCATTTCACAAACTTTCCAGCCAACCTTCCTTGAAAAGAAACACAGAGCTCCCGTTTGGTCCTTGTTGGATCACGTGATCCATGCACATGCTTGCCACGGTCGCGATTAGAGCTCCGGCCAAAGTTTCTTGAGATAACTGTGCTGATCACTACGCCATTGACTTCACAGCATGGACAATCGGATTATTATATGTATACTCTCGGTCACAGTCACTTGTAAGTAATACTTATATCGTCCGTTAATCTCGTGACACACTTGAACTTGAACGCTTCAGTAGATTTACTGAGCGTTGCATTGTGCAGTTCAAACGTTTGATAATGTACAAACCAAATCTTACGTGTTCTTTCATTTTTAAGAACACGAGGTTCTTATAATAAATTCAAAAATTCAACTCAAACGATTGCGATTGTTTTTGTTCTCACGTACTGTACAAACTAGCAGGGTGATAACACAATGCAAAAGAAGGCCAGATTAGAGACAGTTGTGACATGAAATATAAAATGCCGAAGTAGTCACTATCATTGCGGTCGCTGTCAGCTGTAGTAGTGCAAACAAGAGAACACTAGGTGTTCATGTTAGACTTGATACGCTTTATCATACCTTCTGTTAGAGTACCCAGTATAATTTCTGACTGAAACTGTAGGGTACATGTTGTAACAAATCACCTACAGATGTCTAGCAATTAGAGTATCAGGTTCGCAGTTGCCTTCATGTAAATAGTTTTACGGCTGTTATCCTTATCAATTTTCGAACAGTCACTGTGCTAATTTGGGTCTATGTTGTCTGTTGGAATTCATAAATTGACTTGGTTATCTGACAACCCCCACTTGGATAATTCTGTTACTTGCACAACTGGGTTTGTAAAAGGGAACAAAAATATCCGCAGGCCAAACAAGTTTAACAGGTTGGATAAAATTCAACGGAACCGTTAGTATCCCTTAGCCAACTAGCGCCTATTAAGAAATGAGCATTATTTTTGATTGTATTTCGCTGTACATTTATGCACTCTGTGCTCTGCCTAACCAGAGTCATTCAGTGGAAATGAAGATAACATCTTTTGTGTTTTATTTGTCTCGTTAAACAAGAAACGACAAAAAACTTTACGCCACTACAAAAGATTTCGTTTAAGGAGCCAGCAAGAAGAGATTTTGTATTAGCAAAAATCTGAGCGTAGAGTAACATGAAAAGTCTCCTACATCATGGAGCTCCCACTGTGAGGTTCTCATAGAAACTTTTGTTCGAATGTCCTCAATTAATAGAGGTAGTGGTTGATTTTTTCCGGAAATTTGGTGTTTGCTTCAATGAAGAAGTTTTAACATTACTCGCTAGCCATTGTGGTTGAGCGTTTGCATATGGTTACTCAGTCCTTCCTAATGCAAGAGATCAGTGGCAGGATGGGTGTGATAACAGTGGACTGAAACTGTTTACCGACTGGAGAAAGTTCAGCCAGTGAGAACTCAAGCACAAGCTTCGGCAAGCAGAACTGCGGTTGATCAGTGCCAACCGAACAAAAGTGGCTTTTAGCTACAACACGAAATCTGTTTGTAAAATGTGATTATTAAAACAAATTGTTTGAACCCACTTCAGATTTGAACACCCGCTGTTAATCCAGTTTTCTTGATTTGGTAGCCTAGTACGGGAGAGTAGTAAACAAGATTGTATCAAGAAGGCGTGACTGAAATTCTAATCTTCGTAATGGCAGGGATAAGTACTCCTGAAGAAACCTAAGCATAGTGATTCTTGTCAAACTGGGATGACTGGACAATCCTTGAGACTTTGAAAGCTACGATTATTTCTGAGTTATCTTCAATATGCAACCACTTCCGATAAATCCTTGCTTCCGGACTCGGGTGAATATGTTTTATTGGACGATGAAACAGGTAACAATTCATTGGAATCGTTGGAATTTTCTAGGCTGTGATAAGCCTGAAATATTTTAGTGCGTTTAAATCCGTGGTCAATGTTGAAGAAATGCGTTGAGCAAAGAAAAGATAAATAACAACCTGGTTTTAAAAATGATAGATTTGGATGTATGATGTAAAGTAAGTCTAAGCCAATTAGAATAACAAAATCGAGGTTTGACATGGATACGACGGTTCGATACTATACGAGCTTATCAAACAGATAATGAATTACTAAGTTTGACAATATATACGCCCCATATCGAGTAAGACAAACTATTGATAGCGACGTCACGACGGACTTAGACAGAATATTGCAAAGTGTATGTAATTTTATACCAAGAGAACGTCGTTTGCATTCTATGCGTTTCATCTGTAGAGAGTGACTACGGGGATAAAACATCTTATCAAATGTAATGAATATGACTCCGAGTATAGGACCTCTGGCTTAACATTCTATGGGTCAAAATAAAGTCACTTGTGACAAGTTAACAATACACCGAGAAGTAACCCCATTCGAACAATTATCCTGAATAAGGTAGTGAGCGGAACGTTTGTTAGATGACAAGTTTTTCTTATCGAAATGGTTTACAAACCCGGTTAATGAGATTGAGGCATAGGTGAGTTGAACATGAAGGGAGTATTCTCTGCCTGGAAAATCCCAAACAACTGAGTTACCATCCCTCTAGTAAAATCATCAAGACGGAGATAGGCAATAATTCTGGGTCTCTTCTAAACCGATCGTTCCTAGGACTAGCTTGTGGATGGTGGTGGTCAGTTTCTTGCCTCCTAAAAGGTAAACACCGATCAAAACCTGAGCACTGTACACTGTATTACGTTTACAGGAGTTAAATAGAAACCGGCGTATAGTATATAGTTCGTTGGCACAAACTTTTGTAATCAGCTTGAAGCTTGTGTCATTCCCTATTCGTCAGAGGTTTGAGCAGTCAATGTATAATTGTAAGGGAGAAATTAGTAGATGTGATTGTCCGAGGATAAACGTTAAGAAAAACAATAAGTCCAGTCGATATTATACCACTAATTGCAAAATGTCGGCAAAAAGTGAATATATTTATAAACTTTTTATTACCATCTATTACATGTCAGGTGGTAAAATAATTTGTAATCCCGTGAACCAATTTCAGCTTAACCGTAAATTAACTGTAGATTATCAAATCAGCTCTTTTCTAACACGAGGATTATTGACCTTTTTGTGGCTCCGATCTGACCATAATTGAAAATCGCTGGAACACAAATCACTAGGTTTTATAATGTGAAGACATGCTACTGATTTTAATGTGTAGCTTAAACAAAAACAGAGTGGAGTTCATTCAGTAATAGATCATTCACTTGTCAAAACCCACCAAAGCCGTGTATAGGGATATTAAAAATAACCTGAAAGGTTATTCACCCACTAGCCACTTCCAAGGAAGAACGATCTCCATTTTACAATGATTTTGCTACCCTGCTTTTTCTTGATAGGTTTCCAAGAGTGGAGGGGGTCCTGTTGTATTTATGATATGGTGTTTTATGGTAACAATATATTTGTTAGTAAAATCTGGGCGAACATATACTTTATGTTCAGAACTGTGGTGTTTATTGTCGTAACAAGGGTTGTGAGTCTTCACCATAACAAAGTGGTTGTTTAAAAATAACCTATTTCCCTGTTTCGTTATTAAGATTTGGAAATTGTAATAAATATCAGTCTCTTTCGTATGTTACATTAAGAGATCAAATGTTACAGTTCCAAAATTTGAAACATTGTGCTTCCTTCATCCGGTTTATAAATACAGCAAGAAGATATGCATTACGAGCTGTAAGCAATTCGTTTATTGCAATCAGTCGATTATATAAAATCATTAGGTTTGCGGGTTTAGGGCATGGCGACAAAACTGTGAAATAAACGAGCATAACATGGATGCAACCAGAGCTGGGGAAATCGTTTCACTGCCACGATAACGAAATTGATTGCGTCTGCGCCTTCTGCCAACAAAGGGCCAGTGTGACCTTTGAGTAATAACACATCGGAGAACACCAACAGTTTAAGCTTTCGATAGCGTGGCAAGACTATAAACGAAGCGACGGGGTTAAGCAGATTGCCTGTTGCGATTACGTATTTCGTGATCGAAGGCCCAGGACTTCTGTTCGGGTTTTGATTAGTGTTTGCACTAGCCACTTGGAGAGGTACCCCGCCTTTCTTCGTCGTAAACCTCGGTCACTTCTGCCAAAGTTACTGCAGCTGCAGGTGAAGTGGTAGATGACATGAGATGCAGAGTTTTCCGAGGAAGAACGATCGTGGAAATAGAGATTCATCCTGCGGGTGGAAAGCAGCAAACTCAATTCTATCGCGGGATACGTGCGTGCTGCCTTGTCGAGGTGGTCGGGCTTGTGTACTGTTTTGATCCGGCGAGCTATGCTGACTAGGACTCCGGTCCTTCCAGATGCAACCTTGTCCAACAGGCCAAAGGGGAGCAGTCAGACGGAAAGCAGTTACTCATAGGATTGTATGTCGCACTACTGGCCGCATAGGAGTGCTTAGGTAGTGAGGCACGATTCTATGGGCATACAGCTGAACTATTTTTATAGCTGCGACACTGCTGTCTTCCGTATCACGAAGAAGGGGGTTAGAAAAGGTACCCTCAAACAAAGAGCACTCCGATCGCTCAACGGTTGACCGTGACCACCGGCGTATTATCCAATACGGTCGAAAAACATATGTTACCTCCAAAAAGCCTGATGTAGCTTCGAATACATCCACTGCGCGCAGCAGTGTTCAGAACGAGACATTATTGTCTTATTCATTGCACCCTCGGGCTAGGCGAGCCCCTCACTGCCAAGTGAATCAGACTCTTGAGTCATTCAGTCATTGGCTCCGGGTGGGGCCCCCCAAGGAAACCCTATATCCTGTTATCTCGCAGGTCATACTTTGGAGTCAGAGACTCGGGGTGGGGTCCCTCAAGTCAACCCCCTTCCGCGGCATAAACGACCGGGAAGTATCAGAAGTTACCGTTCTCTCAACAGTGACATTACGAGCCGATCTCGACTTTCTCCTACTGTTTTACCCCCTATTCCTTCTG